>LCZG01000174.1:18102-29219 GCA_001483325.1 Huntiella savannae
CTTACAAATGCCACGGAGTCTTCTTGAAATGGACTCCTCCAAATACTTCTTGAACTCCCTCCCCCGCAGCTGGAGCTCTTCCCACTCGGCAATCTGTTGTTCATTTTCCTGCCGAACCTCCACAAGATACTCCGTCATTTTCTTGGCCCCTTCATCAAGCCGGGTCTTGTTGAGGGCCTTCCAACGGGCCCTGGCCTCGGTTGTGTTTTCAGAGAACAACTCATTTTGCTCCTGCGAGGGAGGTGGACAGAAATCCTTGAGTTTATAGTTGTTGATGTCAAACTTCTTGGGCTTCTCGGGCCAGTCAAGGCGTTTGTGGCTTCTTATGTAGGGCCAAATTGTATTGTAGAAACCAATGCGGGTTCCCTTGGCGAAAGCTCTCCATTCACGGTTGTCGTAGAGTGTTTTCCTCATGTTGCGTGTTGGTAATTTGAAGATGAAGGAGAAATGTCGAGATTTTTGACAAAGAACAAGATGTCTGCTGGATCGATTGAGCAAACTGTCGTCTTGATGAACACAAAAACTGAATTTGGATGCGTGACAAAGAAAGAGATCGATAGGACTTTTGCTTCCACCTCCACAGAATAACAACAGGCTAGGACTGTTTTTCCATACGGCAGTTCCCCACTCGTCCTGACGGGTAATCACCGTCTGCTCTTTCCTCATTTTAACAAATATAGAAAATATAACTCCGGCAGGTCAACATACGTCATCATGCCAAGTTCACGGAAAGCACGCATAATCTCGTCAGAGGAGAAACCCCATGGAATGATTCACACAGAATACTAAGAAACAACACAACGGCCCTGAGGTCCGAGCCCCAAAATAAAGTGCATTTTCTGGATATTACCATCTAGTAAACTGAGAGATCTTCACCGCCCCCTCTATCCGATCTGCTCTGTAACCTGCACGCTTCCTCCTCCTCAAGTACCCCTTCTCATCTCCCACGAGTGGTATCTTCATCCTCAGGTGCGCTGTCCCCCTCCTTCTTTGCCGACTCTGTCTCGACATACTCTAACAACGAGGCCGCAACCGTCGAAAATCTAAGCTTCCTATGCTTGATCTTCTTCCTGTACGTCTCGCTGAACTCATCGAACCAGTCACTCCACTCTGGGTCAAAGTTCTCGCTCAAGTCGCTCCACCAATGATGCGACGACTGAGCCCGCCGAACGCCGTACTTCCTCGCGTCCCTCATTGCCTTTAGCCAATCGTCGACCGCAATCTTAGGACGAGGATCCTCAGAAATGGTCCCCAGAACTTCCATAGCAAGATGATAGTTCTTGCGCTCGGTCAGACGAAGATACGCATCTTCCATCTTCTCAGTTAAGGCATCCCACCACACAGCCGGACTATCGTCCTCATGCTTTTCATCGGCCGCCTTACAGACCTTGAGCAGACCGCTCGAGACGTAATCCTCCAAAAACGTCTTGAATATCTTGCCCTGATGCTGTAACCTCTCCCATTCCTCACGCTCCTCTTCTTTCTCCCAGTAAGCCTTCAACAGGAAGGCCTTCATCTTCTCAGCTCCTTCATCGACACGTACTTTGTTCAATGCCTTCCAGCGTGAAAAAGCTTCAGGCGACCAACTGCATCCCAAATCCTGTTGTTCTTTGGAATGCGGGGGGCAGAAATCCCGGAAGTTGTATGCGTGCATGTCGAACTCCGCGGGCTTTTCAGGCCAAGAGTGGCGGTGGTTGGTACGGAGGTAGGGCCATAAAGTGGTATAGAAGCGGGCTTTAACCTCCTTGACGAAGACTCTCCAGTCACGGTTATCATAAAGGACTCTCATTATGTCGAGTTTGTTAAATGGATCAAGATGAAAATTGAAAGTTGGGATTGATTGTGGATGATTGTGAAGAGTGTCGTGATGTTTGCGTTTGGGGGCAGAAGAAAGAATGGATTTCTTGTCTTTGTTGTCTACACAGATAACCCCCTCTTCTGTTTTCACATCAGGCAGGACCCCAATTGCCCGATCGGGCAGCCGGGTGGGTTTCCATCATTTTCTATCGGACACGGAGTTACATCCATATGGGAAGTCACGTACGTCATGACTCGAGGTCCAGGGAATGTACAAGATTAAGTTGTGTTGATAAGTGTGTGTTACTGCCGAGCTCATAGGCTACCGGTGATGATATACGTGATTCTTAAAGCCTACATGATGAACCCGAGATATACGTATGTTTCTTTGTCGTCCTCTTATAATTGTTAGCATGCCAATAACTAGTAATATAGGGTGTTGTAGATGGGCTAGCCCGCGCCTTGGTTTCATGGGTCCTCTCGAGACGTGACGAGGTATCGGGACCAACAACTTGAGCCATCACCGGAGACGGAGTGGTGATGGTTCGATCCGGGGAACAAGGAGCAGCGTCATACGTTTTCCCATTCAGACTATGCGGAGGGGAGGTCGCGGGCACCGATGTAATTGGGCATTCGGGGTAGTCGGCGGGGAGCTGGGGATCTTTGAGCTTCTGGCGCCGACTGTGGGGGCTGGTGGCTTGGCCACACTGGATGCGGCCGGCGAAGGAATGGCTGGCCCAGCCTGGCTCGACAGAGAATTTGTGATTGCAGCGACTGGGGTAGACTCCATGGCGATTCCGGGAGGAGTCAGACAACGTCGCTTGAATGTCTTCTCTGGAGTAGGGGGCTCTTCACTGCGGGCACGGGTAGGTGTCGAGGAAATGGTAACTTCGCTCAACGGAAGGTGGTCGTCAGTGCGGGCCTTCTTCGCAGGCCGCTCATTGTTTTCCGAGTTTTCTTGATCGCCAGTCGATGACCGCTTCTTGTTGGCAGCGGGTGCCGTGGCCTCGATTCCAGGAGTGTTGGTTTTGGTGGCCTCGGTAAGGCCCTGGCACGTGACAGCCAGTTTTGCAACGCGGGCGTTTGCGTCACAGGAGTGCCCAGCGCGGAAGATGGGGGCTGCGATTCCAGGAGAGGAATGAGGACAGCAAACTCCAATGTCATCTGGGCCTCGACCTCGGGGAATAGGCGAGACGACACTGCAGTGGAGCCGTTGCTGGAGCGAGACGTTCCGGCAGCTGGTGTATGAAGGCCGTGGGGGCTGGATCTAGCGGTGGCGGCCGCACGGCTTGCGGCGCGTCCATCAGTGGAAGCAGTCTTGGAGGACTCAGAAGCGCCAGTCGCACGAGTAGTCCGGGTGAAGAACTGGGGTGATATTAGTCAGAGTGGACAACATGCCAAAGTAGAATCACATGCTCATCCATAGTTAAAGGAAGAGGCGAACAACGAATGGTCGCGTACGAAGAGATGAATGCAAACTGCACAGCAAAATAAAGAATGGTGAGACGATTTTTGCGATGAATCGGGACGAGGGGGTCGAGGTTCTTGAGGTGAAAGACAAAGCGATCGAATCGAAAAGACAAAAAGAAGTCGGGCGCGGTCGAGAAATATCGGTGTGGGCTATCAGGTTGAAAAACCAGGCACTGCCAATTCATTCATTAGAATTCTTTAGTCCATAAACTATTATTCTCAACGCAGATACAGATGGATAGGAACTGTCAACTTACCAAGACGTAGACTGTGTTGTCAAAACGGTTGACAGAAACAAAGCAGAAAACGGAGACGGATTTTCCGTCAGAAAGAAAGATTAGGTACACAGGCGAAGACCAACTGATTTGAATATTCAAATGTGGAGCCACATCTGTTTTTTTGACGGAGTTGTAACATTCATACGCATTTACCTTCCGTCACTCATTGCCAGATAACTAGATGTGCCTTCATCTGGAAGGTTATTACCCTATTGGACATGAGAAGTCCCCCGTAGAACTTGTTACAGCGGCCCTAGGGGCCACTATTCCCTATACGGGGTGACTATGGTACGACGAAATGTGGGTTAGGGAATCAGTGTGAATAACACATTCACAGCCTCCTGTTTGGCTTAATGCATCTTTGGGAATGGCCATAGGCGGCCAGTTATACTGGCACCAGCTTTTCATCGACGTTTTGGACAAGATATTTCTGGTTCAATGGTTGATTGCTTTACATTAGTGACCACTCTACAATCATACCTACGTGATATATACACGTGTCAGCACAAAACCACACTCAGCCTGCAATTTGTTCTGTATCGTCTTGATCAATTGAAATGAATTGGATGGGTCTGTTTAAAGCTGGTTAGCGGGCCATCGTCTTGATCACCCAATGCAACTGGTCAATCATAGGGTCTATGCCACGTTAGGGTTAACATCGCAAACACACAGTGCTTCGGCAACGTGCCCATGACGTCCGGGCACTGTTCCCGGCGTGCGGGATATTACATTGCGTATTCAACGGCAAATTGCATCAAGCAGCCCGGTTTGCTGATGATACGACCCAGCGCGACCCCAAACAGAACATTCTTATGCATTTGGTAGTAGTGTAGTCGTGCAGTCATGACACTCACTTGGCCGTATGGAGCGCTCTTTGGGCAAGACACTTGAACATCCGGCTCCCTGAAGATTTCAGGCGTTGGTCTCACTTGGAGTCTGGCCAGAAATTGGTGTCAATATGATTGAAGCGGTGTCAAATGGTGTTGGTGATCCCTGACGGAAGTAGATATGGTCACATGTAACACCGTAGTCCCTCTCCTGATAGGGATCGGCATACGATAAACACTTTAGCCTAATACGCTTTTGACAGGCGGAAGGATCATTAGGTATGCCCCACACTTGACGTCATGGCAGATTACATTGAAAATGTGTCATGACCTGGTTTAGTGGTATAATCCCCAAGAAAATGCTTCGGATTCAATCGAACGAGAGATATACCCGCGGAGTCGTTGTCTAGGTGCGGCAGGTGTGTGGACAAGGATTAAAGCGTTGGGAAGTTGTTTCCAGGATAGATATTTCCTTCTAGAACAAGACTTAAACGGCAGATAGACTATTTGTACATAGGCTGGATGATAAATTACCAAAACCCGGTTGACGTAGAGTGATCAGAGATGCGCGCCCCAGATGCTCTAGAGCATTAGGAACGCTCCACAGCCTACATACAGAACCCTTGGCCAACCTGGTGCCTACTGAATCTGATCTAACCCGTGGTAAGTACCAAAATCGGCCAACATAGCTGTAACTGCCCCTTGAATATTAAATTATGACCTATACTTCCAACAAAGTCTCCGTGGTCTAGCTGTTAGGAAGCTGACCTGGCAGGTAGAAGACAACACTGCAGTCGGTTCGAAACCGGCCGGGGACTTGACAGAGCTTTCCTAACTAAGCCCGGGAGAAAACAAAAAGATCAGCTCTAACGGCTGCACCCGAAATATATCCGCCAGGGGAAATCAATAATACAAGATATCAAACGGTCCCGCTGAAGTGCAAAAACAAAAAGCAATACAGGTTTTCCCTCCGAAAGGGGGGTTTTTCCTTTTGTCTTTTTGTGAAAATAAATCGGATAAGTAATTGATCGGTGTATCAAAATGATGGATGGTATGTGAGCTTTTGTCACAACCCACCGAGTGCGAGGAGCCAAGACAAGTGTGAGATGTACACACCCCAGTATGCAGCGCTGATATGTCAAATTAGGCTGCCGTGATGTCCGACACATATGTCCTTGAAGTACTTACGGACCGTCCGCGCACCCGGCCGCGAACGCGGAACTAGCTTCACCAATGTGATGAAACTGCATCTAGCGCATGGAACAGTTGGCTGTACCAAAAAGGTGAAGAATAAGTGGCCACCTCGTTATTCAATAGCGGCACATTTTTACCGCCTGTCGGTGTCTATCCCAGCCGACAGGTTGCAAACTACTCTGGCCGTTAGATCCTTCTGTACCCGGCGAGAAGCCGACGTAGAACGCAACGTCGGGGCGCTGTAGTAAGTCCACAGTTTGATCAATACATCACTATGTACTATATATATAGAGTCTCGATCTGGAGGTGACTGGTAGTGTGTGTTGTATTGTGCAAGTACTTAGTGTAGTGTCCAAGTTCCTGATTCTCACCACGACACGGTGTTGCGGTCGAGTGTTCATTTCTCGGGCACCGCGGATCCCAACTTCAAGAAGTCAACCGGTTTTTGTTCCATCACTTTGAAGATAATATCACCATCCACCGGTAGCGCCTCAAGTCCTCTGGCCTCGAAGTCTACCGGGCACTGCGGGCCAACCTGAAGAGCCATACCGCCGTCGTACTCTTTCTAGTTAAATCAAACCTTTGTCGTTGACGACCCTGTGCCAAATGCCGACATGGGGACGCTCATTGGACCCGATAGACCTTCCCAATTCCTCGTCGTAGAGAGCGCATGTTAGAGGGGCGGCTTTGCCGAGGTCTTACCTGATCAGACCCGCTGAGAGCGGGGCTCGTTGTGGGCCCGAGCTGCAGGTGTCTGGCCAGTTGAACAAGTTCTAACATGCCCGACATTGAGTACTAATAATTTGGGTGTACGAGAGACGTCAAATTCCATGACTTTCGTCGGTAAAAAACCCAGGGTAGTGGGGTTTGTGGGGCTAACGAAGGTTTGCGCTATTCATTTTCAATTGTGTTTCGTTAAAAAGCCATGCTCTGCGTTCATTTCTCTACGAAACTTACCGCATGGAAGAGGGACGCCATGAGCCGTCGCCGTGGTTGCCTTTTGACTTTGTAGGTCTGTCGGCTGGACAGCCTGTTGGGGGGCTTCTATCGTTGGTCAAAAATAATTTGGTGCTTTCAAGAACATTGTTTAACTAACTGGGATGACTTGTGAGCGGAAGTATATTGGGTAAGGTCATCCATGGAATCTATCCATGGATGCCACTTGTTCCAACAAGAATAGAGGGATAGATGTGGTCGGTCAGAAAGGTAATAACGTTGTTGTCAACCGATTTACTGGGGAGATCGAGGTGCAGGGCGATATGTGTAGATTGTTACATTATCCTATCTTCTTCGGGGATGTCCTGCGGGGTACAACAGTTTTACATAGTAAGAAAGTGAATGATGGTAATTGATATGGATATGTAGGCCACGCCGAAGACAAGAGCGAAAACACTAAACCACACGACACCCAAAACATACATTTTTTATGCAAACTTGATATATTCAAACAACTGGGAAATCGTGATACCTAAATAACATGAACCTTAAAGACAAATACCCAAAACAACAAGCAAGAAAAAACATACCAGTCGACACCCACAAAAATGACCAAGAACGATGAAGAAAAGATAGTCCTGAAGACAGACAGTCTAAAATAGACCAGAGAAAAGATAGAGCGGGAGGAGCAACCAAGGGGAGACCAGGAGCAAGAAACCAGAGCGGAATATTCGCCACTGCTACCGTCACGTCCACATTGTCATCACCGTAGAGGTCTTCCTCGCCAATATAGACCATCAAGACCAGGGTAACGTCACCGATTTCAGTGATATCGGCATCCACTTCCTGTTACTCGGCATAGGAGAAAGCGGGGCGCGAAGGGAGACCAGCAGAAGCAGCGACAGATGAATTGGGAAAGGCGGCAGCCGACGGACAGGCAGCCGACGGATGAGCAGAGGCAGCTGTCACAACAATCGCGGGTGGTCTCATTGGTGGCTCCAAAGAGCCGAGTAGCATCTTCCGTTTCAAAACACTACTGTCCCAGTAAGGTGAGACAATATTGCGTGTTTGGTGCCAGAATAGCGTCTGGGCAGTCTTATTGTTGGGTAGGACGAAACAGCTTGCGATATGGCCGCAGACCAGAAAGCGCGATGTTTTGAAAAGATCACAACTGCAAACCCACTTATCAGGATCTGTCCTCACGGCAAGAATGTTTTCGTCAATGCCTGTGTTCTGCCCATATTTCCAAGCATTCATGTACGCTACGTTCCATTCTCGCCGCCAAGAAGCAGGAGAATCCTCTGGCAATCCGTTGTCGACACGGTTCACCCAGTACATTGCGTCAACAGATACCTTTGTGATCAACAGATAGAAAACGTAGTCGAGCCTAGCATGGTTTTTATCGTCAAGGCGACGATTCTTAAACAGGTCCCAGTGCGCCTCAAGCATAACCGAAGTGTCTAAACGTGGTAGTATGGCCCCATGTGAGGATCGGGCCCATAACTTCCACCAGCCCTCTTGGTACCAACTTACAACCAAGTACGCCCACACGTTCATCATATTTGTGTTCCTCATCGGTTTGCCGTCCTTCCCCATCTTGATCATTTTCAGTTTGTCTGTCTCTGATGCCCCCTTAGCTCTCTCGGCCATCTCCTTGTCGTGAGCCCGATAGCCATCAGTTCGGCGTGCCCTATCTAACAGCCACTGATTGTAACAAAACTCATACATATCAGTGATGGCATACTTATGAAAGGCTACCGGATCCCGTGGACGACCATTCACGTCAGGGAAAGATGAATGGTCGTTGAAATGCAATGAAAAATGGTTGTTTAACCATTCCTCATGGGCATCATTGGTCATGGCACAAATAACCGCGTTTGTCTCTCCCTGTCCCCCGTCCTGGCCCGGCACATCTTTCTTCTCTTCCACAGGGCAATCACACTCCCCAGTCCGGTGAAGACCGGTTCGCAGTTGCTTGGGAATTCCCCAGCATCCACGTAAGACCGTTGACGGAATCAAGTCTTCAAACATACTCCTTTTGAAGCCCTTCCACACGTCAATCGGGACAAAACTCTCCAAAGTCGTGCTCAAGGTCTTCTTTGCCTGCCAGTAGCAAAGCTGATGACTGGCATTGGGAAAAGCAGTCTTGACAGCACGGATGTCCGCTTCTTCCTTGTTGGTATGGAAGACCAGCACACCCTCATGCTTAGGCAACACCCGACCATTCGCGTCCACAACTTGGGGCGCTGTCACGTCCTTATACTGGCCTTGGTATCTAGACAATGCCTGGGTTTGGCCGATAGACTCATAGCTTTGCTCCAGACGTAGGCGCAATATCATCAAAAATCTTGTAAGAATTTGAGACTTGAAATTATCTTTCCAGAACGCACTGAGTTCGCATTGCACGGTAGGCTTCTGGATGAACAGGTACGCTAGAGGGACACCTCTGTTTTGAAACTCGGCTGTTACTCCAAAGAGATCCAGTTTGAGGTATTTGGTGGTGAAGATTCCATCCATAAGAAGCTCCTTGGTTCTGGGGCCGATGATCCGGATTGGTTCTCTGAGGAACATCGCAATGCCTCGATATCTGGCATTTTCTGGAATGTTGGCGTTATCTTTTGTTTTAGGAGGGTACCAAATTTGCTGGGACATCTCATTACGGCGTGTCAGCAACAGCAGAGCGGATTCAACCTGATCGTCGCTGAAACGATATGCCTCCTCTTGCAGGATTCTTTGGCGGTCCTCAACATCTTGTGACGAGAGCGTGGTAAAACCAGGTACCTTTTCATTCTTCGCCAATCTGCGAATTTCCTCGACAGAGCTGTCGGGTTTCACGTGTTGTTTTAAAAACCTATTCA
This sequence comes from Huntiella savannae, assembly GCA_001483325.1. Classification (NCBI taxonomy): domain Eukaryota; kingdom Fungi; phylum Ascomycota; class Sordariomycetes; order Microascales; family Ceratocystidaceae; genus Huntiella; species Huntiella savannae. The sequence continues at coordinate 27,463 of LCZG01000174.1, forward strand.
TTTTTCGGCACAATCTAGATCGTGGCTCGGGTTCGTGGGGGATGTGCAGGTATTCCAACACAGCAGTTCCGGTGGCGGTCATGCGCATAATTATACGACCCTCACATTTGTAGAATGTGCGGTGGGCGCGCATTCTCTGCCTTTTGTCATCGGCCACAACTGGCCTTTGGAATCTCGCTGACTGGTTACAATGCCAGTACGCGGTGAAGGTACCAGCTGTTCTTCTATGTGTCGAGTGAAAGAGAAACTTGTACCCTGATACATCCCTGATTTCTGTTGCCAGGCAATTTGCCATAGAAACACACCTATCGTTGTCCAGAGTTACTCCGTCTCCGGTGTGCAATGAGCCGATTGTAGGCTCGCCACTGTTGGCTTTCTCATAGGCGCTGACGGAAATGCGGGTTCTTAAATGAACAGGTATATGATGCGTCTGTGTTGTCTGTTAGTTCAATCGGGACCCGGTATTCAATATATTCAGGTTGCTAACCTCATTTCTGCGGTACGCGCTGCCAATAAGAAAGAGGAACTTTTCCCAGTCGATAGACCGGACGGGAATGCTACTAAAATCGGGAGTTTCGATCGTCTCATCCGACTCGACCATCTCTTCCTCTTCCTCTTCCTCTATCGGGATCCTATCAATCTTGTCGTCCAGTTGAATGATGCCAATAGGCTCGTTCATTGCCTCCAACATCTCGATTGCATCGTAGTTCTCGGTCATGTTGCTGGGCACGTTTCTGGTTGACAAAGATGCGGTTAGAAAGAGTCGAATCAAAGAATGTCGCAGCAATATGTCAATGAGTATGCTTTGAATAGTAGATAAGTGGTAGTATGAACAAAGTCACCTATGTTTGTGTGTTACAAGGGGCAAGCTCTGAAGCACTATGTATGTATGTACATACATATGTACATATCTACTATACTTGGTGGTTATGAAATAGGATTGCTAGTCAGGGGAATCAGCGTCAGCCTTTGCTGACGTCTGTGCGGGGGTTGGCAAACTATAAGTGGGTCTTGTTAGTTGACCTCCGTGACTTCCAGGTGAATGAGATAAACTAGTTATATTGAGAAAGGGAAAAAGGAAAAACTCTTCCTCAAATTTCCAATACACTAACGAATACGTACTGGCGTGAAGGCCATACCTGTGATGTGTCATGCAACAACTCGAAACACTATTAACCCTATCATAATATAGCCCTGACCGTTCGGCATGATATTGCCGACGGACTCGGCGTTCGACAACCTCTCAATTTGGTCAGAAGAAAAAACAGGTCGGCACGTGACCAGGCCTGATCATCAACCCTATTCAAGGACCCGAGACAGGGTTATTCTACACTCATTACGCAGAAATGTAAAATCCACGATCTAGACTCCACGATCGTAAAGACAAGGAAATATGGCGTCTTTTGAGCACTTGTGACTTATTCACATGTTATGTATTTTCTCCAACCTAGTTGTTGAGCAGGATTGGTCCGTTAGCTACTCTAGAAGCAGAATGTAGAGAACCAGACAATAAGTACACAAATCACGAAATAAAGGCTCGTCAAGCGTGGTCAGCGTAGGGTTATATCAAGTCAGGGTTACAAGAAATGATGAGCAGTATTTATTGAGGTGTGAATAAGTCGCTGACACTGAGTTCTGTATGAGTACCAAAGCGAACAACGATGGTGGATGACATGAGTTGCTTCGAGCGAGAAAATATTGTAACTCTAGTACGACAGAACATTGGCCAACAACAGATGGCTGATGTCCATGTCAAC
>LCZG01000175.1:16573-28466 GCA_001483325.1 Huntiella savannae
CCACCGGTAAAGCATCCCAACAGTCCTGGCAGTCGTTAACAACCATCAGAGCGACGAACATTTCGGCGCACGATGCACACCAATTTTGATTGATGGCCACCTTGTCGACGACTCAACGCTTGTATTCTGCACATGATTCTCTTCCATCGTCTTCATTCTTGTTGTGAACAACTGCATCGATTTGCTGTGTTGGTCAGTACCACAGGACTACCATGATTATTTGCGTTTGCCATTTGGCGCCGCAGACATACCTCTTCAGGATCAATAAAATAGAGGGCGGTCGGTGCATAAACAGAATGATGATGTCTTTTTACCCGAAACATTGGCCTTGTATTTCCAATTCATTAACAACAAAACAGATTTTTGATCGGGCACATAGATGTAACTGATTTCAATTACCCAAGAATCATAGATGACCAAAATCCCCGCACCGCAGTCCATCGTACACGTATAGCTTTTAGGCAAAAGGCAAATGCAGGATATCTATATCATCTTACATAACCAGTTCAAATTCCACCAATCATTCTAACATCCTGCATGATAGATAAATCCAACGGAGAGTTTACGCGCGCATATGTGCCCGATCAAGGGGAAGCCTCACGAAAAGAATACTCGCGTAATGTGAACATGTTATCTGAACCGGGTCACACTGGGGAATTCTGTACGCATCTTCTCTAGTGACTCGAAGCGATTCCCGCTCTGATTACTGTAATCACCATTTCACAAGCCCTGCGGTCTGTCGGCAGGTTCATATATGATGATCAAAGTCCTCTAACTCCTCATAGTTTGCGATATCTACGACTTGGAACTAGTTTTCATTAGGAGCAGGAATCGTGAAGAGGCCCGGCAGGGAAACTGTAGTACTGAATGCCTAGCAGGTCTACTGGTGTCGAACGGCTCCGGTATAACCAGGTAATATCAGGGAAGGGTTATGTTGGTTAGGGTTATCCGTGAGGACACATCATGTGTATGGCTTGAGCGCCAGTGCATATCTATTAGCATAGTTAGAATCCCCTCACTGGGTTTTCCTCTTCTTAATCAATCAATTATTTTTATCAGTCAGTAACGCATTGCCCACTTCTTGCTCATGTTCCACAGGGGTTGAGAAATACAGTTATCGATAAGGATTTCGCGATTGACGTCATCGCGTAGGCCTGTCAAGATAGAAATGTGTCAGTGACAATGTCAAAGGAGCTAGTGACGATGCCCGTCGATATATTAAGACACCAACTATTTGAGTACCAAGAAACGCGCCGCAATGGAATGTGAAAGGCCCTCGGTGCTCGGTGTGTCCATACTCGGGAGAAACGGGGGGCGGTGTGTAGTTTAATATAACCGACAACGAATTGGGGAAAAATCCAGCTCGTGTCCGATGAAAAAGGCATCTCCAACCTCGAAGGTACCATTCCGAGGGTATGTATTAAGAAAGAAGGTTGAATCCTTTGTTGTTGTTGTATTATTTTACGTCTACCTGAAGAGCGCGAACTATCAATACGACGACCTCACCCGGCGCGTCTGATCACAAAGGTGTCGTCCTTTGGGCCAGTCCCGAGAGGTGAGGAGATGCGAGTGCATTTCGCCAAGGAACCCTCCTATGACCAAACTAGGAGGTTGAATGCAGTCACGTGATCTGCCGATTGGTATTTAGCCCCTGATAAGCCTTGTAATCCTTCATCGGCAACGTGCCTGAGTGGTTAAAGGGTATGACTAGAAATCATATGGCTTCGGCCTCACAGGTTCGAATCCTGTCGTTGTCGGTTTTTTTTTTCTTTTTTTGAGAAGGTCCCTTTTCTTGGTGGGGTATTCTCAGATGGCGGCTTAGCTGGATATCCTCCATCGTCATAGGCTTATCACCCGACAATCCACCGGGCCATATGATAACTCAACATATAGCCAAGCCCTAACCCCTCGCCTTCCACTCACGATACCGATACGCTATAACCTCACCAAAGTCCATCTGATATACATGCACCATCAAAACTACCTGATTACCCGACGACCCCCCTTGTCCCCGAAAACTCAAAATCCCTCTTCCGGAAGGCCAATTATGTAAATGGACGACAACGGAAGGTCTCTAAAAACTTGGTGACTTCAATTACGTATGACGACAGGGTCTGTAATAAACTACATGCATATGGATTCTTTTTTTTCGTTATGGTGGGTTGTTTTGGTTACATTGGTTACTTATTTATGTACCGCGGTATATATGCATTAGCTGGGGACATGTCGTGGTGTTGTTGGGCTTATCTTATTGGCTTGGGCTTGGGCCAGGTGGGTTGCTGGTGTTATCGTTGTAGTCAATGCTTGGCATGAGGCACGGATTAGATAGAGGAGATAACATTATGATGTATGTATTCACATCACCAAGTCCCACGACCATTCAAACTCAACTATGCCAGCCGACAAAAGGCCCATAAACCTCTTCACTCGACCAATATTCACCGACCGCTCACCATCCTCCTCCCCAAATCTTCAAAACCACACTTCCGTAACTTTCCCCACGACTATCAAAATCAAGGTCCCTGCATGTAGGATGTAAATCCCAGTTCTTCCAACAACCCACCTTCTCTTCTAGGACAACCGCCGGCCCCGACGACCCGGCCAATCGCCATGCTCTACACCACCATGTATCTCTCTCGACTCCTTCACTGTCCGTTTTAAGAAATGTAAATGTGACTGTGACTGTAGCTTGGAGAGAAAAAAGATCGGCGGGTTGGACACACGGACGGTGAATATTTTAGTCGTGGGTATATAAAGAGCGGAGAATCTCGCGGAGGTGGGTTGTTCTTGGTCTTGGTCTTGGCAAGCTATTCGCTTTCATTCATTCATTCATTCATTCATTGCATTGGTCAATATCGACCGTAATCATAATAATCATACCCTCATCTCCATCTCATTCATCATGAAATACTCCATGGCCTTCTTGGCCCTGTCCGGTCTCGCCTCGGCCGTGACCATTGCCGAAATCAACGGCAACACCTTCATCTCTCCGTACTCCGGCAAGACAGTCACCGGTGTACAGGGCCTCGTGACTGCCAAGGGTTCCTCTGGTTTCTACATCCGCTCGACTACCCCGGATGATGACCCTGCTACTTCGGAGTCTCTGTACGTGTACGGTGCTTCTAGTGTCAGCAAGGTTTCCGTAGGTGACATTATTACCCTTAGTGGTAAGGTTAGCGAGTACAGGTAAGAAGCTTAATTTGACGTTGTGGTACGGTACGGTACTAACGGATGTAGATCGAACTCTGCTTACATTTACCTTACCGAGTTGACTTCGCCTTCCAACATTGTCATTAAGAGCTCTGGTAACGAGGTGACTCCCAAGGTCATCGGTGTCGATACTCTCTCCCCACCCACGGAGCAATTCACCTCCCTCGACAACGGAGATGTCTACAGCACGCCCTCTTCCCAAGCCAAGATCTCCACGGCCGGTTTAACCCTGGACCCCACGGCGTACGGTCTCGACTTCTGGGAGTCCCTCTCGGGCGAACTCGTCACCATCAAGTCCCCCGTGGGCGTCGGCATGCCCAACCAATACGGCGACACATGGATCATCGGCGACTACAACACGACAGGGCGCAACGCGCACGGCGGCATCACCATGTCCCCCACGGACAGCAACCCCGAAGCCATCGTGGTCGGCACGCCCCTCGATGGTACGGATAACGATGATAACACCAAGATGGGTGACAAGTTTGCCGACGTCACGGGTATCGTACAGTACGCTTACGGTTTCTACAACCTTCTTCCTACCACGGCGCTTCAACTTGTCGAGGCGGCGGATTCTACGTACGCACCTACTAGTATCGTGTCAAAGGGTGACTGCAGTGGTATTACGATTGCGGGGTACAACTGCCGTAACTTGGCGCCAACTAGTAGCCACATGCCCAAGGTTGCCGCGCAGATTGTCGATTACCTGAAGACTCCGGACGTGATTATGCTCCAGGAGATCCAGGATAACTCTGGGGCCACGAATAACGGAGTCGTCGATAGCAACGTTACGCTGTCGACGCTGGCGGGCAACATTGAGGACCTTTCTGGTGTGCAGTACCAGTGGGCGTACATCAACCCCGTTGACAACGAGGACGGCGGCCAGCCCGGCGGTAACATTCGCCAAGCGTACCTTTTCCGGCCCGACCGTGTGCAGCTTTTAGATGAGAACTACGGTTCTTCAACCGAGGCTACCGAGGTGTCTAGCGAGAACGGCGAGCCCACTATCAGCTATAACCCCGGGCGCATCGACCCCAGCAACTCGGCGTGGGAAGACTCTCGCAAGCCGCTTGTCGCCATGTGGAAGGCCATCTCGGGCGATGCCAAGCGTTTCTTCACCGTCAACATCCACTTTACTTCCAAGGGCGGATCGACGTCTATCCAGGGAGATGCTCGGCCGCCGGTCAACGCGGGGGTGGATAAGCGGGAGGCTCAGGCGGAGGTTGTGGGAGACTTTATCGGGGAGCTTCTGGCGATTGACGAGGATGCACGAGTAGTTGTGGTTGGCGACTTTAACGAATTTGTCTTTGCCAAGCCGATGACGCGGTTCCTTGAGGTGTCTAAGATGGTGGACCTCAATGAGGCGGTTGGGCTGGCGGAAAGTGAACGGTACTCGTATGTGTACGATATGAACGCGCAGGAACTCGATCGCATGTTTGCTTCGCCGGCGTTGGCGCGGTCGGTGGAGTTTGAACATGTGCATTTGAACAGTTGGAAGAGCTACGATGACCAGGTGTCGGATCACGACCCGTCGTTGGCGCTGTACAATGTGTGCAACTAGAAAACGGGTAGCGGCAACGGGGGACTTTTGGGCGGAGGTAGAAGGGATTTTGTAGTTTTGATTAATCAGGCAAAAGGCAATTTCTTGTATGTACACAAGGAGATATAATGGATGTGTAAAGGGAACAAAAACAAAGTGACATGATGATCCTCCGGGCTCGGGCTCCCGCTGCTGGGACAAGTACAATGATGAGAGGGAGGGAAAGAAACAACCAACCACCGATATTGCAAAAGGCCCTTAATCCTGGGGTGAAATGAAAAAGGAAGAGTGGTTTCTCTGTCTGGATATGTTTAGTTGTAGGCCGGGATAGAACTGTACATACATAGATAGTGTAGTAACGGCTTAACGGACACGGACGGACGGACGGACGGACGGAGACGTTTCCGTTCGGGCCGTACGGGGGCGATGTCTGCGACGGGCCGGTATTTCTACAATGTCAAGGACAAAAATGAAGATGAAGAAAGTAGGCATAGAGCAGACGGACGGATGGATGGATAGACGGCGGTTATGCAGATAAGTGTTTGTAACAGAACGTGGCAAACGGACAGGATGGGCAGAGTAGGTAGTACAATTGACAGGATATGTAGTGATACGCCGGTGACGGGTCGATTGAGAATGATGTGTCTTTGAAGAATTGATAAAGGGAGGTAGGTTTTACGGGAAGGAATGATAAAAGGAAGTTGGATTTCGTTTTTTGTTTGTTTGGCGGGATTATACATTGTATTTTGACAAGCCAAGCATAAAGGAGTAGAAGGCCTCGAAGTTCATCGGCGGTTACAAAAGTATAGTTGTTTTTTTTCTAGGGTATACTGTAAGACGACGGGAAAAAATGGAAATGTTCGGGATTGAAGTGATGTTGTGGGTGAATTACCCAACAAGGAAATTCACATGGAGTGTAGGACAAAAAGAAAAAAAATGAAGGAAGCAGATTGACACGTGACTGGTGAATAAAGATGTCGTAAAGAAAAGGGGATTTTCATAGTACTTGATTATTTGTAGAATCAAATTGATCATCTCGAGTGACAGCGTATAGCGAAAACGGCAGAGCCGGTGGTTGTACGGGAAGATATTTAGGAATGAGATTGGCGACCGCGTTCGGTTAGGGTTGTGTTACAATGTAGATGATAGCGGAAACGTTTTTTGTTTAATGTAGTATTGGTAGGGTTAGGAGTGTATTTGGGTTTAATTATGGATTGTTGTTGCTTGGACGTGTTTCCATGGTTTTCTGTTCGTTCTTTCTTTCTGTTATTCTTCTTTTTGTTCTATGGAAGAGGGGAGATTCTCTTTTTTTGACTGGGGGGGTTCTTGAATTGGGAGGGATGTTGTTTCATGTTGTAGTGAATATGATGTTTCAAAAACTACTAGGATTTAGGGAAGAAGGAAAGAAGATACGTAGGTGTCATTTGTGAAGATGTTGGAAAGAAGATGAATAAAGAGACTGTGTACATAGATACAATAGCCTCTCAAAGAACCCACGATCCCGTTCCTCTACTTCTAATAAACACCAATCAAAGTAAAAATCTCACACGCCTCAAAAATCACACACACCCCCCCTGAAAAAAAAATTCAACAATCATCTGTAACCCGCACGCCCCTTTGCAACATCAAACAAGACAAGCCCAACTTACCAAAAACGACACAATAAAACAAATAAAACACCAAGAAATTCATATATAACCTGGGCTTTCGTCCACTCAACGACAAAAAACAAGACTACAACCTTGAATTCATTATCCAATATCCGCCTTTAGATAAGACGACTATTTCCAACGAGACTATTCATGATTTCATCAAACATATTGACACTTTGATATATTCGCCCTTTCTTTCAAAAACATTATCTTATACATTTTCTCTCCCTTTACGAGTTCCCTTTGGTGTTGTTTTTTTTATAGCGTTCTTTTGTGTTTGTTTGTTTTATTTACGCTCTTGCATCTCATTTTCAAAGTTACTTTACTCTACATTCTTCATCAATCACTTCTTCATAAACCCATACAAAATGAGTTCTACTAGCAGCAACTCCAGCAACCACGGTGTCTCGTGGCAAGATCGTCTTGAAGGTACATACATAAAGCTTCCATCTTTCCATTCTCAATCTCGTCTCTAAAACTAACAAACCATCTTACCTCTAAACAGAAGCTTGCAACACTCACCAAATCCCTTCTCCTCTCTTTCAAATCATCTCAGATCGTCGAGGTGGTCGTACCGCCTGGTCAGCTCTCGTCACTGTCGCTGGAACCCAAGTTCCCGCTCGCTACTGGTATGACGGGAAGAATCTGAACAATGCCAAAGAAGATGCTGCCGAGATGGCACTTACCATGATGGCGCAAGCTGGAAATCAGTGGTGATTTTTTGGGGGGGGTTTACTTCTTTTCTTTCATATCTTTGTTCCGTCATTGTGCAGGCTGGGCTTGCCTTCTTTTTGCTTTTCTTTTTGTTTTTGTTTTGCCAGGTTCGCATTCATTATCGGTGGGATACAAACGGATTGGGTTTCATTGGGTTTGCTCTTGTTTTTGTTTCTTTTTTTTTCTTCTTCTCTATTTCCTACTTTCGAGACCTTTTCTCGTTTGACTTCGCATGGTTTCGGTGCTCGGTTTCTCATAGTGCGCATTTCCATTTCCTTGTTATTCTGAATTTCAATCTTCTTCAAAAAGAAGCTTTTCTAAATATCTGTTATTTCCACGTGTCTATTGTATCCCTTTGATTTGCTTTGCTTTTCTTTGCTTTTCAGTGTCATGTCATTGTTCTCTTACTCTATATAAATACCCTAACATATGATAAACCCTAGCTACTTTATCTTTGTCTTTGTCTTTGTACACATACAAGCCAATGACGCGCGTGTCACCTGCCATTCAACTTTTGTCCTACATACACTTATCTTCAACACGACATCTAGAACAACTTTCATCTTGAACTCTACAAATCCCAAGAAACTCTTTCTTGTCTTCTCTTTAGACTCTCCTCTTTAGACTCTCCCCTACCCAAACACATCGTCTACCCCGCCCGGAGATTTCCACCTCTCTTGTATCTTAATCGTTGTCTCTCTCCTTCATAATCATCATCATCTCCCCAATATCCAGCCATCCACCAACAAAACAACCAACCGACCTTCTTTTTTTCTTCTTTCCTTTCTATACACCCCCCTTTTACTCCCCACACCGACCTCGTGCAACCCACTTAACCACCCGGCGCCACGTCTGATCGCGCCGTGAGAGCTGAAACGAACGCCGTTGCTCGTGGGTTCCCTTGGCACTATTCCATTACCACCAAACCAAAAGGAAATCTTTCCAGAACAAACCCATGACAATTCCATCGAACCCTCAAAGAAGCATTGAAAACAAAAAAAACACGTCTTCCATCCTCGGACTCGCCATGTACCTGGCTCTCCGGGACCCTTGACCTGTTGAACCTGGAACACGGAAACATAGGTACATACATACCCCTTATCATCTACAAGTCCTTCTGGAAGCCTGTTCTATCGTGTCGCGTGCTATTTACAGAATAGAAAACGATCGTCGTCGATCAGGGCGGAAGGAAGATGCTTCCAAAGTCCGACAATGACGCTTTTGGATATCCATCTTCTTCTCAATCACTCAATCACTCAATATACATAGACCTATTCCCTTCCACTAACTAAGCTACTCCCGTTTCCAACTGCCTTATGCAAGATAAATGGAAGAGTCTTGGCCAGGGGGGCACCATGGTGAAACCAGTTCGTCCAACTAGCGCTAACATAGTCGACCATGCAAACCCGCCGAGTCCATCACTTCATCGTCGTCACGACATTTTCCAGAAAAAAAAACATCTTCTTCTATTCAATTCATTCGCCCCATCTTGTTTCGCCGCCCCCAAGTCCGTGATCTTGCCTTCGTTGCTGTCCGTGTCCCCAAAATACTGAGAAACCACTGTACATACCTGGCCTTATACCTGGCCCATCAACAGGCTTCTGGAACACCCATAGAAGCCCAAAATCCCACCACATCTGAAACATGCCCTTTGGCCTCTGTCCTTTTTGCTTTCCACCTCCCAGAACATGCATTGCATGTCTGCCGCACAGTCACGGTCTTTCCGTTCGTCGTCTCTATCTACACACCCTGACTTGTTTTTCAAACTTTACAATCACTAAGCCCTGCCTGGTCTTGGGATCCTTGACCTTCTAGAAGCCTCAAAATCAATCAAACGTCACTGCCCACTGCCCAATGCTCAACCCAAACTCACCTCACGTCTCAGTAATCATCATACCATCATCATAAATCATAGAAACATACAACCCCACCATATCCTCCTTCGGCTAGTCTACCCCAGAATGTCTCTCCACCACCTAATCCATCATACCCCATTCACCATAATCCCGTCCCTTCCTCGCATCTTCATCCGTATCCATCTGCAAGTCAGCCTGTGCAGAGCGCATATCCGCGCCCGAAACACGTTTCACATGGCCGGTGTGGCTGGCCCATATCAACGCCTAGCTTTTGTATGTCTACATACATACACATAGACATGCATACTACTAACCTGACCTTTCCCCGTACTGAGCCTTTCGACAGCGGGTGGCGTTGCCCGCGCATCCCGCGTGCCTGCTGGACGACGTGGCCCGCATGTGAACGGCCCGTTGCTCGGCGCATCGAGGTATCGTGCCATGTGCTTGGGTTACACGTTACAGATGTTGTGTTCGGAGAAGGCCGTCGTTTGGAATCCGCTCATTAACAGGGTTACTCCCTTGAGAATAGGGTTATTGCAAAATTACAGCCACTTTTTAACACATGGGTTACTAAGCTATTGTGGCGTCTCAATATAGTGTGGCGTTATTTTTGTCAATGTGACGCTTAGCCCGAAATTTTCAGTATAGCTCACGACGGCCCCGAGAACGCCGGAGAGGAACGAGTCCTACACGCCATATATTGGCTTTACAAACCCGATTGGAGACTCCCCGAAAGAGCATCCATTTCTACTTTCATTTCCCTCACACAACGACGAAAAAAAAATGGCCACTAGGTTCAATTTCTGGGCTGTTGCGGCCCGTGGACTGGCCGGTCAGACTCGCCCCGTGATTTCTAGAGTCCCGCTTCTGAAGACACAACCGACTAGAGGGTATTCAGAGGGCCCGGTTGACCCGCGGAGTGGGGGTGCCGTAGACGGGTTCGACGGGATGAACCAGGGGTCTTTGAACAAGGTGAGTTTTCCGCCTACCGCATATACCCCGCCACCACGCACTAACAAGCCATCCATAGAAATCCACATCGCCGCAACAATCGTCCGTGTCCCCTTCGGGCTTCGTTAATGTCACGGGTGGTTTGACGGAGGAACAGGCCGAGGTGTTCTATCATAGAGGACATATCCCATTGGCGTCACAGGCTCCCGAGGCTTTGGCGTTTCTGAAGAGTCAGGGGGATGTAGAACCGGTTGAATCCAAGGAGAAACCGGGACATAAGTATCCGCTTCCTGAACTTCCATTGCCTCCTAATTCCGCCTTGAAGGAGAGATATCACCCCGTTTTGCACCAGTTTGTCCGCCTGTTAATGAAAGACGGCAAGCTTAGTCGTGCCCAGAGAGTAAGTCCTCCCACCTCCCCATCTACTCAACCCCACTAACAAAACCCAGCAACTCGCCGATGTCCTCAACATCCTCCGAACCTCCCCACCCCCCATCCTATCCACCCGCTACCCTCTCGTCCCCGGCGCTCCCCCGCCAGAACATCTCCCCCTCAACCCCGTCCTCTACCTAACCGTCGCCATCGACAGTGTCTCCCCGCTAATCAAGATCCGGCGTCTCGACGGCGCCGCTGGTGGTGGGTTGGCTCTTGATGTGCCGTTTCCAATGGAGTTGAGACAGCGGAGACGGGCGGCTTTTAAGTGGATTATTGACGCGGTGGATAAGAAGTTCTCGAGGGGTAGTGGACGGTTGGATTTCCCGACTAGAGTGGCGGAGGAGATTGTGGCGGTTGTGGAGGGACGGAGTAGCGTGTGGGAAAAGAGGCAGCAGGTTCATAAGTCGGGGACTGTGGCGCGTGCTAACTTGAATAGTTTCCATGGTGGTAAGAAGGGACATCGCATTGTGGTGTAGATGGGCTTTGGTTTGGCCTTGTGGCTTTGTATTTGTATATGTGTACTTTAGTGGACTATCATGTTCTTGCTTGTATGTGTAAAGATCACATTCATTTCATATCCTTATTCTCATTCTCACCAGTGCATGTATCTATCCTTCACCACTCCCTCCTCCCCCCCGTCATCAGAAACCCTAAGACACCCTAACATCCCACCACACGTCACATGAACAAACCACCTCAAACAAGGCGAGAAAACAAACACCACCAAGGCCACCAAAAGACAAATCCAATCGCCACGAAAAAACAAAAAAGCCGGGTAAGCCTTTTAATGTCTTGGCATCACATCATCCTATCCGCTCGTCCCACCTACCATTGGCGGCCTCTTTCCCCGATACACCCAAGACAGCGGGGTTTTTTTCTGGGGAAAAAGGGATGGGGCTGGTTTTTTTTGGAAGGAAACGGAATGAACGGATAGCTGGGGAAGTGGAAGGAACGATATGACTGGCTTAGTTGCTGTACATACATATGTAGATGGGGTTGATTGGAGATATTGGTGTATATAGCTTAGCTTAGCTTAGCTTAAAGGCGTTGAGTATCCGGATTCTTTTGGCGAGGACATGGATTATTTTTCTTTTGTGTATTTGTTCTGACTATCTCTCTCTCTTCCTTGTTTTTTAGAAGCCTATGACAAGCGAATCCTAAATCTTTATCATTTTTACATACATACATACATACGTACCCCGTGTTTCCCGCTCACCCAGTCCAGCTCCTCGGTATCTCCATACCACTCCAATCATCAACTTTAAATCCCTCCTACCCCGACCGACCAACCGCCCGACCGACCGCCCGAAACCATCCCGCCAAAATGTCCCGTCGCAACAAGAAATCCGCTCTCCCCCCAATGAGTCTCGAAGGCTCTCTCCAAGAAGAAGCCGGTCTCGTCATGTCAATCATAGACCAACACTCCGAATCCACCCCCGCCCCAATACGCGAACAATCGCCCTACGAAGCCATGCGCACCCGCCTAATGGAATCCGGCCCCGTCGAGCCCCCGCGCTCCCACCCCCGCACCGCCC
>LCZG01000176.1:640-27208 GCA_001483325.1 Huntiella savannae
GTACATGAAGAAACACCAAATACAAGGAGGAGTTTAAATTCGCCTTGTTTTGTAGTCTGTTTGCCTGCCGATTCGCTGAAGACCCGTCACCCACGAGTTTCTGAGGGCCGGGATTGACGTTATCCGAGCCGTAGTTTGATGCATGGTTTCTCGAACTGGCGTTACGTTGCGAACGTCATATTTGACGCTCTGGTGCGTTTCTACGTATGTACAGGATGCATGTTTGGATACAGCGAGGATCACTGACTACTGCAACCACACGTACATATGTATGTATGTACATGCCCTCCCTTTTCCTTCTACATGCAGACAATCATATCCACTAGTCTATCATGCAGTTAATGCTGTATTACCAGACCCCGCTAATACGGCATTAACGGTAGTTGTAGCACCCGGACCTCGTCAATGAGGCGGCAAAATGGAACTGACAGTGGTGGTTGAAATAAAAGTGGATCGATGATTTTATGGGCTTTAAATGGAGTTAGTGGGGTAGTTTGAAGGCATGTCTACGACGCTTATAACGTCGAGGTTTCGTCATGTTGGATGCACTTGGATTGATCAGGTACTTCAAGTCACAAGAAAGAAAGACACTGGCATCTGTTGAATTCCATAGTGAAACTTGACAAATTCGGGTAAAAAGCAAATCACGACAAAAACTGCATATAGACTACTGCATGCTGCCTGTACAATCCATTCCCCAAACATGCGACTCACCCACAATTGAAACAGTGGCACAGCCGCACACTAACGACGTAAAAATCATGCCCCATCAGTTTATTACGAGACCCCGTCATCTGCACGAGCAAATGTATGTATAAACGCCAGTCCCTGCCTCCCTTGTCACTGTCCGTTTGAACAGATGACAAACCCAGTGAAATCGAAGGCGCCAAGAAGAAATAGAAGGTCTGGGGAAGTAGGGCGTAAAGACTTTGGCTGACTTTGGAAGTATGTACATATGTATGTAGCTACTGGTGGAAATAATCGTCATGTGCCTGTAGTGGTGGTCGGGCCAGGCGGGTCAAACGATATCTCGGGGTCACCTGCAGATCCCCGTGCCGTGTGGACGGGAAACTGCGTCGAGGGATGTTTTGGGTGGATGATGAAGGATTTCTTTGTGATTTCTACATTTACATACATGATGTTGCACATTCCGCAAGAATCCTCATGTTGGTTGTCATTTCCAATTTGAATCCGGTCATTATGTTGAAGAGTTTTTTTTCACTGTTCTTCCTGCTCCTTCAAGTATATGGTAACTACTATAGCTCTTCACAGTGGTGATTTTCATGTGTGACCACCCAACTATAAGACAATCTACTCCAAGGATCTAGCTTAACTTGTGCATTTCTCTCTACATGATCATCTTACGTATGTATGTGTATATATCTGAAGCCTGACACTTTTCGATTCTGCCCTGTATAAATACAAAAATGAAACAAGGCTGACTTACCAACACATTGCAACTACCCCATATCCCCCATATCATATTCAAATGTCCCATCTACAAACAACTTCTGTATTTCAAAAACAACTCACCCACTTACGAACCACAAATTCACAAAAACTCACCAGCGCCAAGATCCACCCAAGAAGGAATCCGCTTTAACCGACTTGGATGTTCCTTCTTTGAACCCCTCCACGCGGCACCACGTTGCCATATCCCAATTGCTCCTCTTACATCACCATTCTCAGTCACGAATAATCCCACCAGGCTGTCATATTCTTTTTTTTTCGCTAGGTGGCCTCCCCGTCTAACAAGAGATTCGTCACCCATATCATCGTCATCTCACACATTCTACTCCATGGCTATTGGCTGGTGATCCGTCGTCCTTTCCTCGTCTATATCGGCCCCTGCGCAAAAGTCTATTCGTAACCTCCTTCCACCTAAATCAGATTGTGAATATACTTCACCCACTATTCCATTTGGTGTGCGTCAAAATCACGTCCGTCTATCCGTACTTGGTGTGTCTTGCTTCTTCTCACAATCCCACTACATTGGCTAAATAGTATTACTTGGTACTACTAATAGCATACACTTGTTACGGCTCCTCGACTAGGACCTCATTGATGTCCTGGCCCTTGTTCCCCGCCCTATTTTGAGCGCCTGTGCGTCCATATATACTGCTTCTGCCCCTCCTTTTTCAACTCCCCTCTATACACCCCAGCAGTCGTTCCTGAGCCTGTTTGGATCTGTCCTTGCACAGCCCCCCGCATCAAGACTCAGCCACGATACTTTGGTTTCCCACCACCCAGCATCCTCAACACACAAGGCACTCTTACGTCGCTAACCCTTCTGTTAACAAACGATACAATCAAACCGCTTTGCTTCAAAAAACCCTGGGTTCCTGGATTCCTACTACCTTTGACTATCTTTCGCCACCCGCGCCGTCTCTTTAGAATATACACCCTCCCCTCCACGTCTTCTTCATACTACAGCTTATCAAGTTCAACAAAGACGATCCGCCTCCGTCATCATTGCCTTCCTCGGCATCCCAGTTTCTCCGGCTCTTCTCACACGCCAGTCTAGTCGAACTTGGAAACTATCCTTTCGAGTCTTTGTCTCGCCTGCCAAGTAGTCCCCTTCCTTGGACCAAACTGACTTGCGTCGTCTTTTTCTTTTGCCACACAACATACATCGTGGTGAGCCATTGTTGTTGTCGTACCCTATACGTCTAACAGCAAACTACAACATCCCTCGCTCGTCCTTACCTCTCCGCACGCACGACCTTGTCTTCGTTCGCAACTCTACATACATCCATCATTACCCGTCTTGGATACCCCGAGCCAGGTCGGATTTATTTGACCCTTTTATAAAACACTAGTCGCCGTGGTTTATACGTACATACATACAGAGTCCCTCGGCCTCTCTACTGCCCGCAGCCACTTCATTCTCTAGCTCCATATTCGGACGCGCACCCCATCTTGTATAATACGTTGATTGCCCCCACCCCCTCCCATTCACACCCTCGGGCTCCTTCCACAGTCCCATCATGAATCCCAACGGCCATAATCGCAGTCGCTCGGCGTCATCCATCGGTCACCATGGAATGTTTATAAATAGTGACGGTAACACATCACCACTACCAACTTCGACCGCCTTTACAACCGCCACTTCCCCGGCTATTTCTTTGTCCGTCGGCCTCGACAACAACTCCATGAACCAAACCTTGGATCCCAACGCCGGCCTCTTCCTCAGCAATCCCTACCTTAGTAACCAATCCATGAACAACTCAGTCGCCTATAACCAAGCCACTCGGTCCGGTGAACTATCCGCTGCCAACTACAACACAAACGACTTTTCCTTGTTCCAACCAACTGAACAGATTCTAGACCGCCCGTTATTCGATGCATCCATGGCGCCTGAGATTACGTCTCCCTCTATGAATCCATCATCCCCTACTACTGCCAACTTGCTCAAGCCGGAACCCCACGCTTCCCCCGCCATGCTCCAGAACCACTTTTCTTCCCCGCCGGGTGGCCACTCTCGCAATGCCTCCCTTGGTCCGCAAGATGCTTTGTATGCTGGCCAGGACAGCTGGTCTGGCATGGCTTTCCAGGGACACCGTCGTTCGCCTTCAGAATTCTCAGATGTTTCTAGTGTGGGCCATTCTCCTATGCTCCCTACAACAGATAACTTTGATACTTCACTCGACGGATCCGGTCACTCTCCTCTTCAACAACCTGTGGATCCCAACGTGTATACTGATATGAATATGCGCATCACCAACTTTACTCTTTCCGAACAACAAAGTCCCAATATGGTTCCTGGACATAGCCCATCGCATAGTCCCGCTGTTTCTCCGCGCCTTGTACCGACTCCAATGTCTGCCGACCTCAATCCTCCAATGTCGTTCGGGATGCTCGGCACAAATGGATTCAATCAATACATGGGAATGACTACTCCAGAGGCTTTCCCTACTCTTCACAGTCAGTCCATGGCTATGTCCATGGCTCCGCCAGCTATCAACATTCAATTGGCACCTGCGCCTCGGGACTTTGAGGGTAGTCAAACTTTAAATGCGTCGTCTTTGACTCCTCCCGAGCGTGGTAAGTGTGCAGCAAAGATACTCTGGAATCTTGCATAGAATACTAACAATGTCACATTAATAGGTCGCACTCGGCCCAGATCCGTCACTGATCCGTATAATACGTCAGCTGGCAATACTCTTTCGCCTAGTATTGCGGCAAACATGTCGCGCGATACCTCGAGGTCATCTACCGCCAGTCGCGCCTCTTCGGTGTCATCTGCTATGAACCGGAGACGCCAATCAACGTCTTCAGTTCCAAACAACGTTATGGCGTTACGACTCGCTGATCCAGAATATCAGAACTCTTCTGAGAACGGTAGTACTCGCCGTGTACAGAAACACCCCGCCACGTTTCAATGTACTCTTTGCCCCAAGAGATTCACTAGAGCTTATAATCTACGTTCCCACCTTCGGACACACACCGACGAACGTCCATTTGTCTGCACCGTATGTGGTAAGGCATTTGCTCGTCAACACGATCGCAAACGTCACGAAAGTCTGCATTCTGGCGAAAAGAAGTTTGTGTGTAAGGGTGAACTCAAAGGTGGTGGCCAATGGGGTTGCTCAAGACGCTTTGCACGTGCTGATGCCCTTGGTCGTCATTTCCGTTCAGAAGCTGGCCGTGTCTGCATTAAACCATTACTAGACGAGGAAGCGCAAGAAAGACAGCGCACGTGGCAAGAACAACAGATGGCGCAAAATATGCCGACTACACCTGTCATGGTTGGACCTGATGGTTTCCCGATGGATGCTAACGGCACCTATTCGTTACCTCAAGCTCTCCTGGCACAATATCCTGCTCTTGCTCAGATTCAGATGAATTGGAGTCAGACGACACCTAATATTGAGGATGACATTTCAGGAAGATCATCGTTTGAAGCTAGTGATTACGATGATGGTGATGATGGCGGGTATATTAGTGGACCTGGTACTGGGTTCTCTAATGGTGGTAATAACATGCCGACACAGAACTATGACGGCATGAACTTTGCTAATGAGTTTCCTTGATTGTCTATTTTTCGAGCGAATTTCGCTCGGCCTCTTCCGGAAAGCATATTTCCTTGGGCCGTGGGTTGCTCGGATGGTGTGGGGTAATCGCCCGTGATCGTCTTGGATTGACGGATGCATATGCATCTGCAAGCTGACGAAAACGAACACGAGTGCGGATTGGCGAAGATCGGAGTGTGGAAGGGTTGCTGTGTTTTTAGACGCATTCCTTATGACCTGTCATGTTTCTTTTTCTGTTTTTCTTTTAGGGATATCTTGGGTGGGTTTGTCTGCTGGCTTGTTTGTATACATTGGGGTTTCCTTTGCTAGTTATTTTAACTGATTGGATTGGGTTTGGGGATCATATGGGTTGTTTTTGCATGCATATGTTGGTGTTGTTTACCCTAGTATACTTAGATATTGCAGCATGGAGTTTTATAGAATACCAACTTGGGCTTACCAAGCGATTTGATTAAACAAGTTTTTCGTCATTCTCGAAGTGAAGATGTCCAAGTATGTATGTACCAAGGGTCCTAAGTATCAAGGGTCTTAAGGAACCATAGCTCCTAGCGAACGATCAGTGTTCCTCCCAGGATCAGACGGAGTTTGTAAAGACCGATGAATCCCATTGACGACTCGCATATTCCACAGGGGTCTAATCAGATAAAATACACATGGTATCTGCTTCCCCCCAAAAAGCCGAGAAAGACACGGACCGTCCGGGCTTTTCGGAGGCATACATCGGGTACATCGCATCTTTTAAAGCTTCTTGGCGTGGTCACGTGATACCGCGACTAAGCAGAGATTTGAGTTTTTTCAGTGGTTGGTAGACTAGATTGGGAAATGGATGGGAATAAGTCGGTAGTTGGTTGAGGTGGAGGACTGTGCTGTGAGGACAGGACAGGACAGGGCAGGGCTAGGTAGGCAGACAGCGTTTTTTTATGTGATTTGGTGAGTTCGGGTGTGTGTAGGATGGATGGATGGTATGGTATGGTGTCCTTTAGTTGAGGTGTTAGCTTTGTATGGGGGCGCAGTGTATAGGTTGAATCCATAGATGGACACTATTCAGTATCATAAATCCGAAACAACCAAGCAAGATAATTCAAGCAGGAACACCCCATAAGTCAATGTCCTCAAGTCATACGATTCATCTACAGAACATACGTCGGCCTTCCCTATCCCGGTAACCCAGTGGCGTGGTCTTCACTTCACTTGTCCTCTTCGGTTCCTGGCATGCGACCTAGGCACCGCTTTTTTTTTCACAGAGGGTCGGGTCGGTCGGTGATTGGCGGGGCCCGACGGGGTTTGTAGGTTGAAAGGGGAGTTGTTTTTTAGGCGGTAGTGGTGGGTTCATGTCAGGCGGTTTTTGGGGGGGGGACGTGTGGATGGTATTTTGGTTTGTAACTTTTTTTTTCTTTTCTTGTTTTTTCTTTTTGGTAGCTTGTTTGGCCCCTTAATTGAAGTTGGTAGATTCGTTTTTTTGCACATTCTTGTCGCGGGTTTCTTGGACTTCTTATTCGTTGGCTTTCTGGACTTGTTTTAATACTGGGTCTTTGCGACGTTGCCTCTTTCTTCGTTCTTTCCTTTTCTTGAAGTTACCTGTCTATTGCGATTTCTAACAGGTTAACTTACATAATTGCCATTTTTCACACGTTACATTATCTACATGATATAATTATCGACATCTAATTCACAATCGTATACGCAACCTTTGTATTTTGCTATACGAGACTTTTCTCTTCTCTCTTGCTTCTCTTCGTATATCGTCATTATCTATCGAATCCTCACCCCTGAGATCCCTCGTCAAAATCCCAGCAACCTCGTCAAACCCACCGAACCGACTCATCCGGACGAACCGCATAACCGAACCAAGTCTTCACGATCCTCGCATCCCCTCATTCTCAACCATGGCCCCCCGCACCCTCCCAATCATCACCAAGGCCGAAGTCGAGTCGCACACCGCCGCCTCGGCTTGCTGGATGACCATCGGTGATAAAGTATTTGACGTATCCTCTTTCATCGATGACCACCCCGGCGGCTCCGATTTAGTCCTTGAATATGCCGGGAAGGATATCACCGAGATTCTTGCCGACCCCGTCTCGCATACCCACTCGGACTCGGCGTATGAAATCCTCGATGAATGTCTAATTGGTCGGCTAGGCGAACGTGCCGAGGGAGATGTCGGAGAGCCACCGGAACCCGATATGGTGTTGGAAGATGGAAGATGGGTGCATGCGCGGACTGGTATGGCCACGGAAGAAGACTTGGATAAGGATACGGATATCTTGAATGACTTCAAGAAACATAAGTTCTTGGATTTGAGTAAACCGTTGCTTATGCAGGTTTGGCGTGGCGGGTTTAGTAAGCGGTTTTATCTGGATCAGGTCCATCGGCCGAGACATTACATGGGAGGAGCGTCAGCGCCGTTGTTTGGAAATTTCTTGGAGCCGCTTTCTTTGACGCCGTGGTATGTGGTGCCGATTGTTTGGTTGCCTACTGTTGCGTATGCGTTGTATATCTGCTCGCAGGAACTTAGTACACAGAGTCTATTTAGCCATTGGTTATTTGGGTTCAGTTTGTGGTCACTGATTGAGTATGTGCTCCATCGGTTCTTGTTCCATCTTGATGAGTAAGTTTTATATCCCGTTACTACAGTGAATGTGTCCCAAGTAAGACATTGTTTTGCTAACCCGTTCCTTGTATAGGTGGCTTCCGGATCATTCCGCAGCTTTAACTCTCCATTTCCTTCTTCACGGTGTCCATCACTACCTCCCCATGGATAAATACCGCCTCGTCATGCCTCCAACCCTCTTCGTCGTCCTCGCCACGCCATTCTACCATCTCGCTCAAGCCATTTTCACCTACTCCTGGAGTGCCGCCACCGCTGTATTCTGTGGTGGTGTCACTGGCTACGTTGCCTACGATCTAACTCACTACTTCCTTCACCACCAGAACCTGCCTCTTTGGTACAAGAGTCTGAAGAAGTATCACTTGGAGCACCACTTCCTTGATTACGAAAACGGCTTTGGAGTCACGACTAGATTCTGGGATCGTGTCTTTGGAACTGAGTTGGTTGATGCGGGGAAGAAGAAAAAGCAGTAAATGCGGTGTTTGGTTGTATAGAATGTGTTGGGGTGGTATGTACTATGTAGATGTTGATAGGCTTTCGCTGGTAGTGCCAGTGGTTGTTGCGGTTCTATGATTGATGAAAATTACGATACCTGTCGGCGTCTGGCGGGTTTTGGATGTATGTATTGGTTGCGTTTAATTGGTTTCTATATACTTAATAATTATATTATCTTGATATTTTGTTGGTCATTGGTTGTGACATGTGTTTGACCGTATGATGTATATATGCTTATGTTTGTTTTTGCACGTTTCTATTACACATATTCAGCTGGAATGTCCAGATATATCCACGTGCATATACCAACACATCCGTGTCACATTTCTAGACTTTAAGTGGCCAGGTCCTGTCAATAAGCCGTCACACCAACTATGACAGCGCCTCCCAAACGGTACGAACCGCTGTCCCCGGTTGGTAATTCCATGCCGGACCCGTGCAGGACAAGGTAACAATGGTCTTTGTCACGTTGATGTTTCACTGGCGAGCAGGGCGTACAAACGGGGTTTCTTGCGGATTTTATAGAATGGGGCGGGGCATGTACATATGTACTTGACTGTCAGATTTTGTTTCGTGCGGGTTATGACGTATTGGAGATACATGTGAATCGTCATGGACATGGGAATTTCTGTAGGGGCTTGTTGGTTGGACATGCGTACTACGGATTTGATTGGTTAGCCGGGTAACTGGGTATCCCCGGACTGTCAAGGACGGGATTGTCTTAGTGGAGTGGGAAAATACGACGGTAACTTGTTTTGTTGGATCAAACATCGTCAAGACAATAGAGAGCGACGAATCCGTCGGGCTAGTTGTTGGGACTGCGATGTGGCCTTTTTGAGGTTGTTTGTGTATAGAAGCCTTGATATGTCACAAATAACTTTATTCTCATGGGTTCCTAACTACCCACCATCTTACTATGCCTAGAATCATCACGGTTACTAAAAATCCATGTCTCACAAAAAGAGAAAATACGAAAATTGGTCATGTCTATTCTACTGTCTGACAATGTCTACACCCTGGATTATACATATGTATGTATATATACATCCACCCCAGAAGGGATAAAATACTTGCAGGTATTCGGTTCCTCAATGCATGCTGAATACGGGGTACAGTAACGGGAAGCCACGGTGTTTCGCTCGCAGTGACGATGTTTGATGATTCGGTAGGGTGTGTGTTACTAGGTTTCCATGTGGTGATCGGCGGCGTTTGTGCGTGATTGGGTTGTATTCGAGTCAGCGAGGGAGCTGAGAATGTTCGTAGGGATCTACAGATGGATTATTTTGGGTCAGGCTTCGTGTTTCTGGTATCTTGAGTTAATTTTCTAGAAAACAGATATGTACATGGCTTGTTCGCTAGTCAAAACTTGAAGCCCCAAATATCAAAGAGAATACAATTACCATAGAAATCTCCAGATCCAATTCTGCCCCTCTAAACAACGTCACAGTCAACAGAATCGATTGATACTCTCAACCATGCAAGTCCTAGCTCATGTGTCCGTCCGCATCGACTCCCTGGCGCCGCCTAGGAGGCTTGAATATGCGAGTGGGGGGTGGGATGCTGCTTAATTACTTGCATCATGGCGCGGGTCGTCTGCGCGATAAACTGGTTGATGGAAGGGTGTCCTTGATTCCTTGGTTACCTTGACGCACAGATGGGTGTTTCGCGTCACGAATCATTGAGATAAAAATGCTCCATGAAAGCTTAATTTGACGTTGTGTTTTGGAATTGTCGTATTTGAACACATCACGTGTGGTTGGTAACCCTCTTGTGAAGTACCATTTAATTAACCCTACTGAAGAACTGACGTCGTTTCTTTAAATGTGTAATCTGAAACGTTGCTTTGTTTGTGTGGCAAACCAGGGATAAAGGATTTACGGCACAATGATAAAAAAGAAAAAAGAAAGAAAAAATCCGATTCTAGCGAGGAGGAAACGCGACGGTAACCTTGGGATGCACCAACTAACCAACTAGCCCAATGTATTGATTGTCCCTATTGAATTTATTGACGTTTTGGCCGTCAATTCAGGAACGGATGAATACACACTAAAGTGAATCAACGCTTAGAAAATGGTTAAATACTGGTGTCTTCCTATTGAGCCTTGGTGCCTAGATTCTTAAACTAGACCCGGATATACACTTTAATACGGGGCTTAGCTCTGATATTACTCTATCTTCAAAGCCTTCTGGAAGGCGTATAGTTTCTTCTTCACCTTCGTTCGTTGATCGGGTCGATCGGCAAGGGTAGATGGAACAAAAGAAACAAGGGAACCCGTCAACCATTAAAGCCTGGCACACATATATGTCGTCCATCATGATCCGGCCGAGTATCCCCACCAATGTCTTTGATTCGTCGTGTGCAGAAATACCTAATGTAGCGGAACCACTGAGACCTTCCCTCTATTATGCGCTGAACAAATCACACACGCGACGTCACCTTCTGTACCAAAATAGGCAAATCTTGAAGGATTTCTGACCGGATAAAGAGATGAGGAGAAAAGGAGGGGAACTATAGTTATAGTTTTTGTCAGCTGGGCGCAAATGTCATTGTGAATTGGATATGTATGGACATACATTGTACATATGTATGCGCCTAGTTGGATGGTCTGGTCCCCGCTGTGGCGGTTGTAGACGAGAAATAAACGAATGTTCTGGCTTCACGGATTAGGTCGCATATGTTGCGGCTATGACGCATCTTGGTCACAGGTAGGTGGCGAAAACTTTAGAGACACACTACCATGATTGATAATTACAATAGAGGCCGCTCGTTTAGACGTGTCGGTAAAATTCTATCTGGAATGCGCTGATACTTCTAGTGGCCAATTGATCGTATACACTTCCTATAATAAATCCCTGCTTATTCATCTGCACTCTGGCTTCTAGTTACTGGTTCCAAGCGTTCGTGTGACAGTGACCCATGAAAACCCCTGTAATATAGTGGCCATTTCAGGGACCGCCCCTCTAACAGGTTAGTAGTCCTAGCAATGTCTCCCTCTATATTCATGTCTTCCCTAGCACAACACCACTATAACCGTTTTCACAATTTTTTTTTCCTTACTCTCTACATATTCTTTCGCTTTTTTGTCGCCGTTGCTACATTGTGGACAGACAACGCATGTGCCTTGTCTGCACGGCCCAACACAAACGCGCTTCCTGACCCTTGATTTTCGCTCTTTCCCACTTCCATGTCCTGCAGGCTTAGCGCTCCTTGCTTTCTCCTTCTGCCACACCTTGACACGCATCAGTCTTTCCCTTTTACACCCTCAAACTTGACCAGAATCATCGCCAATTCCGACAACGACATTTTTTCACCTTGTCCTTTGTCGCCTGGCTGGTTGAAAATCGCGAATCGCATCGCCTACGTCTCAGAGAGGTGTATTCGCTGTGCTCATATTCCACCGTTTTTTATTGTTATTTTCTTTCCTTTCTTTTTTCTCTGTCTGACTGTCTGACTGACTGGTCTTTTTGCATCTTTTATTCTTTTGCTATCTATTCTATGTACGCCCCCATCAACAATTTGGATTCCCGACTTTAACCGTTTCACTCTCTTGCTTTTGGTCCGTCATTTTCCATATCAACCGAAAATCAGAATATTCTGTTGACATCTGCTATTCTTAAGCACCACTATCGCCTTGTCCATCAACCCCATCCTTATTACAAGCGACCGGCGAATATACCTCAATTTTCACTGGCCCATCATCACCACATCAGGCCTCATCACCCCATTGTTACAACACAGTATTGGCTCCACTCGGAAACTGCTTCTACAGCCCAACTGATCGATTAATCTCAACCGACTGCGCATTTTCTGTCTTCACGAACGAACACAACCACGGCCTTTGATTTCCGACCATCCGCTCGTCTCACAACCTCACGCCTCCGATTGTCTGTCATTTTTCGTGTACCCCATTCACCTCGGTACTCCACCCCTTTCACTATTTGCGTCAGCCTACGTTCTCTTGCGCGCGCTAGTGATTTTGGTCATTGTTGCGTCATCAATTCCTTTTGCGACATCTTAAAATCCAACGATACCATCAAAAAAACACACTTGGGCGCTGTCTCATTTTACCGCGCCAATATATTCGCATCATCGGTCGACATAATCCAGGGTTGAATACCCTTTGTTCCTATTTGTGCCCAACCATTTCGCATCACTTGGCGCTTTTTCACGTCTGTCGTTGACGAAAATCGCGCGTTCTCGACTGGTCACGAGGCATTCATTTTGTTACGCCAGCTGCCGACAGAACATCTCTTCTGTTCGGCTCTTTCAAAATAATCAAGTTGGCGTCTCCAGCAGATCCAGGCACGACCGTCCTCTTTGGCGATAGCCTCTTTGAGGAGTCAGGCCTGGAACTCAATAAACAAAGCCACGAAAACGTTGCTTCTCTAGACCTCGAAATTGTACACAAACATTTCTTTGACACGGAAGATTTTGAAGACGACGAAGACGACGATCTAGTAGTTGATCTAAGATCGTCAACGTTGCCACTGGCACGCAATATGGAGGACGAAATACTCACAGACGACAAGAGGCGCGTGAAGGTGTACGAACTCCGTAACAATGATTGGTTCGATCGCGGCACCGGTCTTTGCACTGCCGGCTTATTCAAGGCCGATGACGCAGAAGACGAAGTACCACAAATTCTCGTTGACTCAGAGGAGAAGATTGGCGAAAGCTTGTTATCGACAACCATTACTAAAGATGACGGCTTCCAGAAGCAACAAGGTAGGTTCACTTTTGCACCGGACAGTTACATCCAACAACATGATTACTGACTATAGTTTCCTAACAGAGACGCTCATTGTATGGACCGATCCACAATCAGGCCAAGATATGGCTTTAAGTTTTCAAGAAGCAGACGGTTGCTCCATAGTTTGGAGGTTCATTTCCGAAATTCAATCCAAGTTTCCAATGGATGACGGTATGGACGACGATGTTTCCATGGGAATGGACACTATGCCACAGATCAACCTACCACAGGCCACTTTGGCGGATTTGGCAGACATTGAGCAGACCATCAAGTACATGGGCCAACAAACACAAACCCATGACGTACTGGTTAAGACTTTGATGAACGACAATTATATTCCAAGACTGACCAAGATATTCGAAGAGGCCGAAGAAGGAAACTTGTTAAAGGATTTGCACATTCTTTGCCGAATCACAAAGGAGTTGATTCTTTTGAATGACACCTACATAATAGAGCAAATGGTAACGGATGAGTGCATCAACGGCGTTATCGGCGCGCTCGAGTACGACCCAGACTTTCCCACACAAAAGGCTTCTCACCGCGAGTGGCTCAACGGACAGGGTAGATTCAAGGAGGTTGTAAAGATTTACAACGACCGCATTCAGAACAAGATCCACCAGACCTACCGCATCCAGTACCTACGCGACGTTGTTCTTGCGCGCATCCTCGACGACAACAACTTTTCAGTTTTGAACGGCATCATCTTTTATAATCAAGTTGAGATCGTACAGCACATTCACGAGGAGCCGTCAATTTTGGAAGACTTGTTTAAGTACTTTGGCCCATCATTCACCGACACCGCCAAAAGACGAGATGCTATCATCTTCATCCAACAATGTTGTGGTATTGCCAAGAACTTGGAGCCTCCTACCCGTGCCGCGTTGTATAATAAGTTTCTCGCCCATGGTTTGCTGAGCGTCATTAAGTTTGGCCTTCAAAGTCAGGACGTCGCCATCCGCGTGAGTACTATTGAGATTCTGAGTTCCATGATCGACCATGATGCGCAAATGGTCCGTAATATGATGTATAAGCAAATCATCGACGGTCAACCATTACTCCTGGATAGTATCATTGACTTGCTTCTGGTTGAGACCGATTTGGGTGTTAAGAACCAGATCTCTGAGGCCATTCGCTTGCTTCTTGATGTCGTCCCTTGTAATCCCATGCCAGCATATGCACCACAGATGATGCGTCTGAGTCCAGAAATAGCGATTGCCCTTAGGCAGCGAGCACAACAGGATCCTCTTCCTGCGCAGGAGGACTTTATCCATCATTTCTACGAAAACTCAGCAGAACGCCTTTTCAAGCCTCTGATCTCGCTGGATGAGAAGGAGACGATGGACTTTGAGTTGAACGAAGCGGCCCTTTTCAACTATCTGATTGAAATGTTGCTGTTTTTCCTTCGCCAACATCGACAGTGTAAGGCATTTGTTGTCACTCATGAGATCCCAATGAAACTCATGCGCTTGTTGAAGGCACCACAAAAGCATCTCCAGCTGATTCCAGTTCGTTTTGTGCGTCACATGTTGGCCATGAAGATGGATCATTGTACGCTATACTTGACTACACGGGATGCTTTTACGCCAATCATTGAGCATCTGAAGTCTATCTTGCCACGGGACAACATCATCAGTTCGGCTTGCTTTGATGTGGTAGACTACTTGAATCGTGAGAAGATTCACAGTGTTGCTAAGTACCTTGTCGAGAAGCACCGTGGATATTTTGATGACCCTGCTCTCAAGAAGTTCCACGCTTTCAAGACCATGCTCAGCCAATATGAAACCAGCAAGGCTTTTACCCAACCTCTACCTCTGTCCAACTACGATCTCATCATGAGGGGGATTTCAGAGCAGCAGCAACGCCACTCCCCCGAAGCCAGAGAGACACCTAGCCCCACAGAGAACATGACATCTGAGTCTATGTACAGTTTATCTGGAGATCAAGATCTTGATGAGGCTGTTATTTCGCCTATAGCGGCCGAGCCACAAAGTCCTAAGCAGTCCCTACCTAACCTAGTGGAATACCCATCAGACGATGATTCAGATGAGAATTCTGATTTGGAGTTTGTGGATACGGCGCAGGCGCCTTTGGAACTGGATGTTAGCCCCGATGCTGAAGCTCCTGCCAAGACTGAAGAATCAGAAGAGTCTGCCGAACCAGCAGAGCCATCAGGTTCAACAGAACAAACAGAAACTACACAGACAACTACCTCATCACCACCAAGGACCGATGTTGGAGCCTCTCCAGAATCGCCACATACTCCGGAGAATAACGATAGCGAACCAGATCCAAAACCACTCATTAGTGAAGTTGCCTCGTCTACGCCACCACAGATTTCATCTGATGCTGTTGAGTCTACGCCATCACCAGGGACTCCACCAACACCAACACAGGTAGTTACCCCACCAGAGCGTTCTTCAGAGAAGCGCCGTCGTGATGAGGAGGAAGACGAGGAAGTAGCTTCTACTATAAAACGGAGACTATCTTCATCATCTATCAACTCAAATAACAATGGGAAGATGCTTAGACATAAGAAGAGCTTTGCGGCAAACCCAAACGGCGGTGGTCCTAATAAGATTGGGATGAAGGTTTCACAGGCACCGGTGACTACCGGTGGTTCGGGGGGTTCAGATACAGAGTAGAAGGATAATGGAGTGAGCTGGTATGCTATGGTAAGGTGGTTGACGTTGATACCCAAGGATATTCAATGCATGATGCCCTTTTTGTTATGTTTCCATCCATTGTTATTCACTAGTCTTGTTTGTCTGTTTACTGTCTCGGGCGTTTGATTTTTGGATTGTTTTTGTTTCAAGGCGTTGGGTTTCTTTTGGGGATGAGGGGATGACGGTGTTGTGTGCTCTGTTACACACTGAAATGATCTTTAAGGTACATACAAAATAGCGTAGAACATTTTAATGTCTAACTTGGTTCAGTCCATATATTACATGTCTAACAAACAAAATTCTATCCAACCAAAAGTAAAAGTAGCAGTGATGTACATAAGCCTAAGTTTATAGGAGTTCTCTCCGACTGTACAAACCGGCCATCCACCGAGCTCTTAGAAGAACCAGACCTAAAGCCATCTTGATCGAGTCTTTGACCAAGTTCACTTTACTACCCCCAACCTCATGCCAATTAACAGGAACTTCGGCAACCCGTATGCCCATAGTCGTCCCAATAACATTCCCATCTTTCCCCATCACCGGCGCCGGCGGCGAACTCTCCGCAAGCATCAACATCTCAATATCGAAAATCCACCCTTCCGTCCGCATATAAGGAACAATATGCGGTAAAGCCTGTCTCGTAAACAACTTGAACCCGCACTGAGTATCTTTAATGCGACTAGTCGCCGCGGGAGTCAAGATGGTCAAGACAAAATGGAAGCCACGCATAAGGAAATTCCGAAGCGCCGAGCGTTTCAAGGTCCGCGGGTCTTTGACCAGGCGCGCGCGCGATCCAATTGCGATGCCGCGGTGGGCGCCGTCGGAGACCGCTTCGACGGCGGAAACTAGCTTGGCGAGATCAGAGAATTTGGTGGCGCCGTCGGCGTCGGCGAAGAGGATGTGGGCGCCGCGGACGTGCCGGAGCCCGTGGGTTACGGCGCCGCCTTTGCCGCGGTTGTGCGAGAGTTGGATGACGCGGAGGATGCCGGAGAGGTTGTTTTCGGCGGCGAAGGTGGTGGCGAGGGATACCGTGGTGTCGGTGGACCCGTCGTCTACAATGAGGATTTCGTAGCCGCTGGTGGGAGAGGCGGTGCGCCCGTATACTGAGTCGAGGTAGGTGATGGCTTCGGCGAGGGTGGGGAGGATCCGGTCGGTTTCATTGTAGGCGGGGAAAACGACGGAGAGTTGGACGGTGGCGGGCTCGATGGGCTCGGAGTCTGGGATGTAGAATTCGCCAATGTGGAAGTTTTGAGATTGTAGATGGCGCGGGTCTTTCTTCCAGGCGTCGAACCAGCAGGGGAGAGGGGCCGGTGGATCGGTCGGGGTAGAGAGGAATTGTTTCTCGGAGGAGACGGGGTCGCGAGGGCGCGCGTGGAGAAGAGAGAATATTAACGGGGTGGCGGAGAGAATACCGGTGACTAGGAAGACGAATAGGAGGACGGGAAGAGAGTATCCTGCCGTGTAGAGGGTGGAAAGTAATGTGGTGGATGTCGTCGCAATGGCAAAACTGCCCGCCACGTGCATAAGGGAAGCCATTCTTGTCCGGCAAGAGGAATTGGCGAGGGGAGGGGAGGTTGCGGGGACTTTTATAGCGGCGCACTTGTGGTGGGCGCAATGGAGGTTGCGCAAGGCAAGCGCAAGCTGTTCAGTTTGGGACAAGGGTTAGTGGGGCCGGGGGGGCTTAGAGTGGTCGCAGTGATTTGGCGAGATGTGATGCGATGACGACGGTGGGTTTCCGGCTGGCAGGTGGGATTGATTATTTTGGGTTGGTTTTGGCGATGGAGTGGGTTTTATAGATGGAGTTGGTGAGGAGTTTGGGTTGTTTCAGTGAGGACATGATGGCGAAACGGGTGTTGGTGCGTTGGAGGTCTGAACTTTATTTTGGAGGTGTGGGCTTGTTTTTGATGAAACGTATAGCAAACTGGGAAGTACATACGTTTAGTGTGAATGTGAATATGACACATGCACATACGTATGTATGTACATACATACAAGTCCATGAAAACCCCAACTGAGAGGATACATTAATTATTATTACAATAGAACCTATAAACGCTACCATCCGTAAAACACCCAAAAAATCATAACTCCAAAGAGCCCAGAGAACATCTTCCCGACTCATCTTCTTAACCCAAGTCGCCAACATTTTCCTTTTCATAGCCATGTCATCAAATCCACATCAAGCCATCTAAATAAACACCCGCTAAATCACCGCCACTCCTTGAACATCACAGGCACGAATACCACGGTAGCTTTCCACAAGATAAAGACCAGATCCAGCACGGCCATTGGAACCAAGAGGAAGCCTGCTACATTGTTGACTACCATTTCCCAGCCGTTAAGCCAGATGGCCAGGAAGGCGACGGTAAAGAAGTGGTTGAAGAGGACGATTGGCGCGTGAATGAGACCACCGAGAAGACCCATTGGTCCTTCAACATAGCCCATGCGGAAGTATGCGAAGCATCCTCTTTGAAGAGCCCGGAGGAGACGACTGTCTGCCGCGAATAAACTGTATAGCGCCTGAGCTAAAACGTTAATAATACCCGTCAAGCTCTTCCGGCTCCAGTAGTATTCGTCCATGGCCTTATTCACCGCCTTGGAGTCTGACAGGTCGGGAATCCGTTCTGGTGACAGCAACTCAGAGATAATCAAAGCATCATTGAAAGCAACAGTCATACCACCACCAGTCAATGGGTGTCGCATGTTAAGAGCATCACCTGCCATAATCATACCCTTGGACCGTTGCTTGACGGCTGGCAACCAACTGTTAGGCATACTGCGGGGGATTTTACCGTCCTCGAGAGCCGTGAGAACACATGGTCGGACCTGTTCGGGAAGAGTGGGGACAACATGATTCTTAATGTAGTTGCGGACGCCGCCCTGGGCGGGTGAAGCTTCGGGAAGCTTTTCTGGCACATCAAAGAGAATACGAGTTTCGTGGGTACCGATCTGATACAGCAAAACCGGGGATGCGTTACCAATAATAACGTGGCCACAGTTGGGCGCTGGCGAAGGACAATCGATTAACTCGAGCGCATAGAACTTTGAACGGACAATGGGTGCGGTGCCGAGATGCTGCTGGCGGAACTTAGAGGCGTAACCGTCGGCAATGATGGTGAGCTGGCCAAAATAGTAGTCGGGTTCTTTTTGGTTGGTCTTGGGATTGAATGTGCGGGCTTCAACACCCAAGATGGCGTCGCTACGGTCACTTAATACCGGCTTGGTGACTTCGGTTTCGACCATAGTGATATTAGGGTGAGCCTGGCACGACTTGCGCAGTTCGTTTACGAAACGACCATGGTGGAAGGAACGACCTTCTGGTCTAACGAGTTCCTCCTCTGGCATCTTCTTAGCATCCTTCTGGTAAACCACCTGACCGGTCGTCTTGTGAACAAGGGGATATTGCAACTTGCATTCTTCGCCGTGGTAAATGACGTCAAACCCATAGCAAGGAATTGCATCGATACCCTCGAGGCAGTGTCCGAGGCCAAGCTTCTTAAGCGAAGCCACACCACCGGGCTGGAGAAGTTCACCAACAATGCGATCAGGTTGCTTCATCCAGCGCTCGAGAAGCAAGACACTGCGCCCTTGGTTGGCCATGGCGTAGGCGATGGCAGTACCGAAGATTCCTGCACCGACGACAACAACGTCGGCTTCGTGGTAGGTTTCCCGGCGGTGAGCCCGTGGGTTGGTTGTTGCGGATGTCATGGTGTATGAAATTGGACTGAGATGGTCGGAACGGAGTGTATTCGTGGGTCGGACAGAGAAGCGGGATGAACCGTGATTGGCGAAACTGAGATTGTAGCTGGTATGGATATGTAAATGTACAGATCTTCAGGTATATGACGAATCGATGTTGTAGATGATAGATGACGTTTATAAAGTAGACGTTTGTGTCGAGAACGTGTTTGTTAGGAGAACTCGTTGGCCAAATACAAAAACTAAAATACGGCAAACAATTGAAAGGTAACCAGCCAGTGGAACGGAACGACAACTAAAGCAAAGGTGGCAAGCGTTGAAGCAAGAAACCAGTAACAAATCTGGCAGAGTCAATCTTCTTTATCTTTATCACAGCGAACCGATAGACACCTCTGTATGTATATAGCCGCAGGAAGGAGCCGGGATAGAAATATCAAACGTTGAGGTTAACACAAAAGCTCAAACAGGAAACACCAACTGACATGTGCATGTCACTTTGAACGTGCAGGGCTTCAAATCTCATGCAACCCACTAAACACGACAATCAACGAACCACTCCAACTGACAAATCGCACCATAACCACCCGAGACAGCCGCCATCCAGCCAATCAACTTGTGTCAATTGGTGGGTCTCCGGAAGCCCAGGCCCTATGTCTAGCGCAGATTCACCGCCAATATACTTTCCGGGTGTTGCTTCATTCCAAACTCCCGCCCGCCTATTAACGCTGACGCGCCGACTAAGAACAGGCGGGAAGACCCCCTGAAGTAGCCACTGTAGCACCTCGTTAAGCCTCCACCTGCAAGCCATGAACCCAGGAAAGGGGGACGGATGCTTCTAGTGAGCTTTGAAGGAAGGGAGGGGCCCATTTTCACATGTCATTTTTTGTTGCTTGTTTGTCCTTGGCCACTTATTTTTTTTGTTGGCTGGGTTCCCCAAAGTTATATTGATGACGGTGGGGCAACGTCCCAACCACATGAGATCAGTTCTAGCTCATGATGCTGTCATGTTGGTGCATCTATGACGCAGCTTTAAACGCCTTCTGTATCTAGAAACATTTCCCGTCTGTCTGACATTGGAACATCGGTTGGGCTTAGTTTTATGTGAAATTGCGGTTGGTGCCTGTCCCTATATACAATATGTGCCGTGTGAGTGGAGACTTATAGGTCCTGCCTAAATGTCATTCGCTTGTCTGTCTAGATGGCCCCTGACTGTGGCAAAACTGTTAGCCACACCTTGTGTTCTTCCGTGTTTCCACCGAAAATCGCAAAGGACCCGTTTGTAGAACCATCCGAACAACAAGTCATACCATCCTGATACGCAACCGGCTAGATATAGAAAGGGGCCGTCCCGTGGGAATGACATGTGTAGGCTGACAGCCAACAGACAAGCCGCCAGTTTCCGATGCAACATTGGACAAGTAGAAATCCATACATTTCTGATATTATCACTCTACTATATGCACATGCAGTGCGAATCACCTGTGCTCCGCATAGCCTCGCTATCACGAAGCCTCCGGTCCCGGATATGATCCACGTTCCCGTAGCCGTGTCCGTTCTAGTTAACTCCATTGACTCTCTGGACCACCATGGCCGTAGCCGCGCCTCCTCCGTTGCAAATAGCCGCCACTCCGTACTCGCCGGGCTTCAAATGATGAACAAGTGTCGTTAGAATACGAGAGCCCGAGCTTCCCAAAGCATGGCCTAATGCAATGGCGCCACCAAGTGGATTGACAACCGCATTCTCCAATCCAAGGATCTGTCGGATATCGTCTGTGTTAGTCCAAATTCTTCCTAGTGTCTTGAACAGGGGGTTGGCAAGCATCATCGTCATGCTATCAATCATTCAAGGACATCGTACGAATCAGAACCGGCTGTATCCGTCGAGTGGAGAAACAACTCTCCCCTTATTGGGGTCAAATTGAACTTACCTTTTCGTTAGCCTTGATAACCACTGCAAAGGCCTCGTTAAACTCCCAGACGGCCACGTCTGAGGCCTTGATACCCGCACGCTCTAAAGCGATAGGAACTGCCTTAGCCGGCGCAATAGGGAAATCCAAAGGATCACCAGCCGCATCAGCATACCCCACCACTTTGGCCAATACACGTGAGTTCTGTCCGTATTTGCTAGCCACTTCTACGTTACCCAAGACCAAGGCGCTGGCACCGTCATTCATGGTTGACGCATTCGCCGCTGTCACTGTTCCGCTGCCATCCGTAACAAAGGCCGGCTTAAGACTAGGTACCTTGTCCGGCTTGACCTCAAGATAACCCTCGTCCTCTGATATTACCGTCTCCGCGCCTTTACGGTCCTTTACAATCACAGGAGCAATCTCGTCCGCAAACGCCTGACTCTCCCACGCAATCTTGGCCCGAGCATACGATTGCAAAGCATACGTATCTTGTTGTTCACGGGTAATTCCAAACTTGGCGGCTGTCTTCTCAGCGCATACACCCATGTGTACCTGGTTATAAACGTCCCACAAACCATCCTTGATTAGGCCGTCCTCCAACTTGACCCCCCCAAAAGCAGGCATTTGCCACGATCGTGGTTGGTAGTACGGAACACGGGACATGCTCTCCATGCCTCCCGCGACTTGCACCGAAGAAAAACCAAGACTAATGTTTTGAGCAGCCAAAGCGACCGCCTTGAGTCCCGATGCGCATACCTTGTTGATAGTAGTGGCTTCCGTAGATTGGGGCAATCCAGCAAACAATGCAGCTTGACGAGCTGGTGATTGGCCGACTGCAGCTTGAATTACATTTCCCATGTATACATCCGTGATTTCTGTCGTTGGTACTGTGGATCTCTCCACCGCTGCCTTAATAGCCACACCACCAAGTTCGGTCGCCGTGAGTGTTTTCAAGGCTCCGTTAAACTAAACGGCCGTTTTGTGTTAGTTAAGGCGTTCTCGGAGTTCGTATCCCAATATATTTCTACCTTTCCAGTGGGTGTGCGGGCAGCACTCAAGATGTAGACATCCTTGATACTTTGTCTACATCCTACACTGGATGAAAACAGTCTGGTGGGGACTGGAGCCCGGAGGCTTGCGGGCGCTCGGATCCAGCTTTGTGTAATAGACGAACGAAACATGATATTTCAAAAACCGAATGTTGACGATATGTTGAACAAACATCAAAGGCTGCACCTGATAAATCACATTTCCAGCTTTGCTCTATTTAACTACCCAAATCACAACCTCCAACTTGGTTACTACCTCGGCATCTCTAGCTGTTGTAGCCCATCTAGAAACCACTACCCCATTCGGGTGTGCTCTGCGACAATGTTGGAGACAAAAAAGGGCAAGTTATTCCGCGTGCATATAACCCCGTCTTGGTCCACCACAATAGGCACATATGTATGTATATGTCCGGAATTTTCAAGGCGAGCGCAGTGTTGGTCACGAACATGCAGGAATGTAACTTTAAGGAGGCCAATTTGCCTGACTTTGAGACCAACGATGGTTAGAAACCAAGCAAACCTAGAACAACGCATTAATGTAATTGTAGTTTTCGGGCGATAGGTTTCTAGGCAAGAGATGATGTTAGGGTTATAAACCGGGGTAATTGTTGATCCTTACAAATTCGGACCCTACTCACTTGGAATCATGAACGCACCCTCCTGGACATTCTTTATCTGTCTTTGACTACACACGTCACGATCTCTATTCTATTCTTCAACAACCCAAACTCACCATCAAAATGTCAACCACCGCCCGTAGACGTCTCATGAGAGATTTCAAGGTTCGTACTCATCGATGGAGATGGCGCTTGTTTACCACCTGGCGCATACCAGATCTCTTGCGCTGGTAGAGCAGTCGTCATCTGAAGCGAGCGCAATATTAACATCTACAACAGCGCATGCAGACTGACCCTCCTGCTGGAGTCTCTGCTTCGCCTATCCCCGACAATGTCATGACCTGGTATGTTTACTCGACTCTCAATCATCGCCGGAACCTCAACGATGCCGCATCGGTTTTCGCCCAACATACCCAAATCCTAGCCTATTTTCGTCGTGTCAGTTGGTTATCGCCTGTTATCAACAGAAACGAAGTGATACTCTCCTTACAGTAACACTTGGTTTCATCATAACAACCAAGCCACTACAGTCCGAAAAGACAGGGGATTTTCCGCCCCGTGACTGTCCGATCCTGATGCTCATTGGCCTGGCAAGATCACCAATCGACGACCCCGCACTTTCACAACCCAGTCGCCTTATTTGTAAATCATGTACTGACGCCTTTTCCAGGAATGCCGTTATCATCGGTCCTGCGGATACCCCGTTTGAGGATGGCACCTTTAGACTGATTATGCAGTTCGACGAACAATATCCCAACAAGCCCCCCGCAGTCAAGTTCATCAGTCAGATGTTCCATCCAAATGTCTACGCTACTGGCGAGCTTTGCCTTGATATTCTGCAGAACAGATGGAGTCCCACGTACGATGTTGCAGCGGTGCTGACGAGTATTCAGAGGTAAGCATTATCCACCCTTTTCTATATCGCCCGACCTACTTGTAGGACTTTAAGGCACGTGACCATTATGGACATCTAACTGACCGCTCCTTTTGTCCATACAGTTTGCTTAACGACCCCAATACTGGTTCTCCAGCCAATGTCGAGGCGTCCAACCTCTACAAGGACAACAGAAAGGAGTATACCAAGCGCGTCCGTGAAACTGTCGAAAAGAGTTGGGAGGATTAGGCGCGCCCCGGGAGTCTCCCAGTTTGTATCCAAACGAACATGTGGCATGCCGTAGTCATGATGCTCTTCGTATGGTTTTGGGTGCATCTGAAATAACTCCTTCTGGCGGTGTAATCGGGCAAAGCTTACTATGACTTACATATCGTGGGCTCCCTACCGACACCTGCAACCCGCGAAAGGAAGTTGCATCACAGTCCTCTGCCCTCGTCATTATTGCTCACCCTCCACACATTTTTTATTCCTGTGTTTAGCCCTCCCATCTCAGGGCCAGCCATAAACAAGGCTCCAGCCCGTCGGCGTGTCGACATGTTTTGTCTATATTCGCATCCCATCTTTTATGGTATTCTATTCCACTTTTACATTCTATTTGTTTCGGATTATTCCTCTTTGCGCCGCGTGGCTAGTAAATGACAGGCTCTCGTCAAACCTGGATTCCTACTGAATCTATAAATACTCATACATATTCCAACTTTCAGTTTAGTCAATTGTTAATTTCATGTTTTAATCGATAGCTATGTACATAAATGTGATGATTTGTATTTATGCTATCTCTATACGCATATATAGGAGCGAAGGGAAACTTGGTTCACGCTCAGAAGAGTGAATAGATAGCTTTTCATAATCGTTCAGAATGATCACTCGTCGGACGGGTATCGAATGGATATGTACAAGTGTTCCACGAGAAAGCAATCGAGTCTCTGATCCCTCAACAACCTTAAGCCTGAGCCTTCTTCTGGGCCAAGCCACCCAGCTTCTCAACGGCACTCTTCAACGAAGCAACATCAGCGCCACGAATCATGTTGTGCCCGTTAACGGCGACCTGGTTACCCTCCTTGAAGAACATAAAAGTGGGCATGGCGGTAATGTTGTAGGCGGAGGCGACGTCCCGAGCATTGTCAACATTGATCTTGACGAGGGCGAAGTGCGAAGGCAGGGCGTGAGTGCCGGCAAGCTGCTCGAAGACGGGAGAAATCATCTTGCAGGGGGGGCACCAGGTGGCGTAGAAGTCGATGGCCACATAGGTGGTGGAAGCGAAGATTTCGCGGAGCTGTTGGAAGCTGGTTACTTCGATGACGGACATGTTGTATCTGTGGTGGCGGTTTGCGTGTGTGGAAGGGTCGGAGAAGAGTGGTTTTATGGTGAGATTGGATTTGGAACGTAAGGTCGTAAGGTATTAGAGCGGGGAATTGAGGCCGGATTTGGTGATTGTGGGTGTGATTAAGTGGTTCGGTTTTCTGAGAATCTTTGAAAGGGGATTATAGAGTGGGTGATTTGAATGTAAACTTCTGCTTCGAAACTTGGTAGTACTGTGAGGTTCTACGGTCTTTTATATAATGACTTCTACGTTCTACTTAGTTCTTGGATCTTCCCAATTCACATATAGCAATGACGCCAACTCTAATATTACCAATTTTCAACATGACTACCGCCTAGCTTACAAATGTAACCCTGGTTCATAGCCTACGTTGCTGTAGTTTTACGAGGCAGAGAACTCTATCTAACCCTAATGGTGACATTGTGTCAATGCATGAAAACGAAATGCCGTCATCAATATTTTCATGGCCGTGCTTGACGGCTTATTACGACGTATTGAAAATTGAAACATCAAGTGCCAGTGTGACACCATCACCAAGCCATTCTGATCGCTAAGACCTGTTGTAGTTGAACATATTGAAGTTCCAGCAACATGCATGAGAGACTACTGATGATTTAGGGTTTCCACTGTCATTCCGGGGCTCTGTTCTTCGAGGGGTTAGAACAACTCCTGGGCTTCCAGGCGTTCCTCGCCCCTGCAGGAACGGCTCTCAACCACACCATTGCCTGTAGCTTCATAGTTAGCCCTGTAAGATTGGACGTCTAACAACCAATTCCAGAACCAACCTCCTATGCCAGCCCCTCACCGGCGGGGATCACGAGGAATCGCGGCATCAAATCGGGCCCCTTGTTGTACGACAATTACTCTGGTAGCTCCGTATTCATCTCAAGTGTATGCACTCTACCGTGGCACGTTTGAGCTGTCATATCACATAATAGACCTGATTCTTTTGAACAATCAGGACCATACACGCTACGTAGCTCCCATTGAAGGTCCCAAGACACCCTTTTGACGCTAGCTAAGCTGCGGAACCCTTTGTCTTTGCTCCATCTTGTCATTATAGACAACTTGCCGTTTCTGGATATTTATTTGTTATTTTCAAACCATCATTATCACGACCTTCCAGATACCACCAAGACAACAGAGCCGCATCGACACAGTCTATTTTGACCCAGGGAACCATCCGGCATCCGGTATTCGTCCCCCCCGTTAAAACCACGGCAGCCTCCATTTCTAGACAAGAATCCACACAAGGCAAGCCGCAACGCAACTTCATGCAGCTTTGTTTGCCAATTCAAGTCATCTAGACAGAAACATTGAACAAGCACTTTACTATTCTGAACAACTCTGCGGCTACGTGCTTCACTGGGTCTGTTCGCAAGGAAGGAGCTGCTCTCTCTATACTTCTGGATTATTAGCGCTGGTTCGCTTGTTGTAGAGCTTGTCGTGGCATTTCTCAGACCCCCTCATCCTCACCTTCTCTTCTCTTGGAACAGGCCTGTCGTTGGCTCCTAACCCCAGCCC
>LCZG01000177.1:0-26232 GCA_001483325.1 Huntiella savannae
CCAACCACACAGTCGATCGGCCGACCGACCAAAGTCTCGTCTTTGCATCCGCCATTGATACACACCTCTCATCTTGCATTCCTCCGTGTTTGAAGGTTATTGGACCTGTGACTAGGCGTTTTCTACTATCAGCCGTTTCCATATCCCAATATCTACACTCTTTTTAAATAACCCCTCTTTTTACTCACGACAAGCACCTCACGAGCCCTCACATCCAGTTACAGCAGAGAACACAAACACCGCCTGGTCCTTTTCTCCTGATTTGTTTCTTTTTTTTCCCTGGCTTCAGCCTCCCCTCTCTTAATCAAGCCTTGATAGCCACGGCGCCATAACATCATCATGTCTGGCGCAAATAGCATCAAGGTCGTCGCCCGTTTCCGTCCGCAAAATAAGGTCGAGTTGGCATCGGGCGGCCAACCGATTGTCACTTTCGATAGCGATGACACTTGCACAATCGATGTAAGTCACGACACTACCTCGGCTTCTACTTATGGATAGTCGCTTCCCACGCTACGCCGTTCATCATCCGTTCTTTCGGTGCCTTCCGGAATTGAAAGCCCCGGTCAAGGAATATTGGCTATCTTTGGAAGCTATCCGCAGCTGTAATGCTAGCCGAATGGCCCTGCTGATATTGCCCCGGAGCCGATCACGAACCATAGTGCAACAATGTTATAGACCAAAAAAAACTAACAATGGCCCTTCACCCTATAACAGTCCAAGGAGGCCCAGGGCACCTTCACCTTCGATCGGGTGTTCGACATGTCCTGCCGGCAAGACGATATTTTCAACTTTTCCATCAAACCCACCGTCGATGATATTCTCAATGGTTACAACGGAACAGTTTTCGCCTACGGTCAAACCGGTGCCGGTAAATCGTACACCATGATGGGTGCCGGTCTCGACGATGAAGAGCACCGTGGTGTTATTCCCAGAATCGTCGAACAAATCTTCTACAGTATCATGACCAGCCCTTCATCCATCGAATACACGGTCAGAGTTAGTTACATGGAAATCTACATGGAGCGCATTCGCGATCTTCTGGCACCACAGAATGACAACCTGCCGGTACATGAGGAAAAGAACCGCGGAGTTTATGTCAAGGGTCTGCTCGAGGTTTACGTATCTAGCGTTCCAGAGGTGTACGAGGTCATGCGTCGTGGTGGCAACGCCAGAGCTGTGTCGGCCACCAATATGAACCAGGAGTCGTCACGCTCGCACTCCATCTTTGTCATCACAGTCACACAAAAGAACGTGGAGACGGGCTCGGCCAAGAGCGGTCAGTTGTTCTTGGTCGATCTGGCTGGTTCCGAAAAGGTTGGCAAGACTGGTGCGAGTGGTCAAACTCTGGAGGAGGCCAAGAAGATCAACAAGTCTCTCAGTGCGCTGGGCATGGTCATCAACGCCCTGACTGACGGAAAGTCTTCTCACGTCCCCTACCGTGATTCTAAACTCACGAGAATCTTGCAAGAGTCGCTGGGTGGTAACAGTAGAACAACTCTTATTATCAATTGTTCACCCAGTAGTTATAACGACGCGGAAACTCTTGGTACCCTCCGTTTCGGTATGCGTGCCAAAGCCATCAAGAACAAGGCGAAGGTCAACGCCGAACTTTCGCCTGCAGAACTCAAACAACTGCTCCGCAAGGCACAAGCCCAGACCACGACGTACACCGGTTATATCAGCAAGCTGGAGGGTGAAGTTCAGCTATGGCGTGCCGGTGAGACGGTTCCCAGTGACCGCTGGGTTCCTCCTCTAGGCAGCGCGGACTCTGCTACTCCTGCTGCCCCCCGAACACCCGCAAGAGACCCAAGACCATCAACTCCTTCCAGATTGCATCACGCCGACCCACGATCCGACACTCCAGGACTGATCGAGAGATCAGGAACACCAAGTTTACCATTGGATAAGGACGAGAGAGAAGAGTTTTTGAGACGCGAGAACGAACTGCAGGACCAACTTACGGAGAAGGAGACGCTTTTCAACGCGGCCAACCAACAGCTTGTTGAGACCAAGCAGGAGCTCGTGTTCCTCAAGGAACATGACGCCAAGACTGGCAAGGAGAATGACAAGCTCACCTCAGAGGTCAATGAGGCCAAGATGCAACTCGAGAGATTAGCATTCGAGAGCAAGGAGGCTCAAATCACAATGGACGCGCTGAAGGAGGCCAATTCCGAGCTTACGACGGAGCTCGACGAGGTCAAGCAGCAATTGATGGACGTCAAGATGAGTGCCAAGGAGACTAGCGCGCAGCTGGGCGAGAAGGAGAAGAAAAAGCAAGAAAAGATGGCCCAGATGATGGCTGGCTTTGACCTTGGTGGCGATGTTTTCAGCGACAATGAGCGTTCGATTGCTGATGCTATTCAGAAGGTCGATGCGCTTTTCGAGCAGAGCTCTGAAGGCAACGTCATTGCTCCCGATGAGCTCAAGGACATCAAGACTAAGCTTGTCGAGACTCAGGGCATCGTCCGCCAGGCTGAGCTTTCTATGTACAGCACTGTTTCCGGCGAGGCCGATGCGCGGAGAAGACAAGAGTTGGAGACTCGCCTTGCGGCTCTCCAGGCCGAATACGAGGAGCTGCTTTCACGCAACCTCGAGGAGGCTGACGTCGAAGAGATCAAGGCTCGTCTGGGCGATGCTCTGGCCAACAAGAAGGACACGGAGGAGGAGTTGGTGGCCAACTTGAGAGTCGAGGTTGAGCAGAAGGCTGCTGAGAACACTCGGATGAAGACTCTGATTGAGGATCTTCAGCGCCGTGTCAAGGCCGGTACTGCCGCTCCTATGGCGAATGGCAAGACTATCCAGCAACAGATTGCCGAGTTCGACGTGATGAAGAAGAGTTTGATGCGCGATCTTCAAAACCGCTGCGAGCGTGTTGTTGAGCTTGAGATTTCTCTTGACGAGACTCGTGAGCAGTACAACAATGTTCTCCGGTCTTCCAACAACCGGGCACAGCAGAAGAAGATGGCGTTCCTGGAGCGCAACTTGGAACAACTTACGCAGGTGCAGAGACAGCTTGTTGAGCAAAACTCTACGCTCAAGAAGGAGGTTGCTATTGCCGAGCGTAAGCTGATTGCTCGTAACGAGCGCATCCAGAGCCTTGAAAGCCTGCTCCAAGACAGCCAGGAGAAGATGGCTACTGCTAACCAAAAGTATGTTACCCCCCTGTAGATTTATGTCGCGATGTGAAGTATATTAACTAACACTGTTGTTCTAGGTTCGAGGTTCAACTCGCCGCGGTCAAGGAACGTCTTGAGACGGTTAAGGCCAGCAACACCCGTGGCCTTAACACTGGCAGCGGCTTCCCTAGTTTCAGCTTCGGCGGCGGCGGTAGCCGTATTGCTAAGCCTCTTCGCGGAGGTGGTGGTGATGTTCCGGCCGGCGTGCCTGCGGTTACCAACCTCCAGAATGAGGGTAAGCGCAGCAGCTGGTTTTTCCAGAAGTCGTAGTCACGGCGACTGGTACCAAAACTAGCCCATAAACAGCCACAACAGCGAGAAGCAGTGATTGCGGCAGCTTTGGCTCGACATGAGGCTGAGCTGGCTGAGCTGGCTGAGATGGAGAGTTCGCATATTCGGTTCTCGTCAACAACGACGTATCGAGCGTCGGAATAGAGTGAGGTCTTTGTTGGGTTGGCGGAGGATGCTATGAGCTGTGATGTTATGGGATTTGATGCATACTTGGGTCGTTCGGACACTGGGCTTGACATGGGGAGACTGATGCGGCGGGTTCTTGTTGACTGCATATAGCAGTTTAATATACGGGACGGGACACTAGGTGGACTGGACTCGTTTATTAAAGATCTGTTTGTTCGTCTTTTTGTGGCTTGGTGGTACTTGAATTATGGTGGCCCAAGGGTTGGAAAGGGATCGATCATGTGGGTTGTGTTGTTTATATTGTTTCTTTATGGGTCTTGTATCTTGGGGTTTTGCGTTTTTTATATTTTCTTTTATTCCCCATTTCTTGATTGATTCTTTTTATTGGTTGCGTTATGTTATTTTGGGTTCAGTGTTATGACTTTGGATGTTTTGATGAGTTATGGTGAAGCATGTGTACGGTGTTGAAAATAGCCACTGTATAATATTACTGTGTGTTGTGTGCTGTAGGGTTATATGATGGGGTTATTGAATGGTTTCTGTATGTCTCTTGGCCATGTGATGGATATGTATTGTACAATCTATTTTACAAAATGCGGATGATAAATAAGCTTAAGACTCATTCTTTTCAGGCGAAGTTGGGGGATCTGAGGGTGATGAAGGAGCGGAGTCTGTGGGGGCGTCCGTCTTGGAGGTTACGTTTTCCGGCTGCGGGGCGTTGGTGGATGTGCTTTCTGATTGGGGGTTTGATGGCTCTGATGATGGCTCTGATGGGGTAGACGGCTTATCAGACTTTGTAGAGATGAGGGTACTGAAATCAGGGTCTATATCCTCTTCCAAGCCTCCAGGACCGTAGAATAGATCTGGTTTGTCTTCGTCGTCCTCAGTCATCTTGACAAGGTTATCCACCTTTAACGTCTTCAACTTGTTCTGAATCAGCTCACCGACATCACCCACGCTACTTGATTGGTTCTTCTGCTGGTCTTGATATCTGACGTTCAACTCGGTAATTAACTCGGCGGTAGTCATTTCTCTCGTGATACCGACGACGCTCTTGGAAATTG
This sequence comes from Huntiella savannae, assembly GCA_001483325.1. Classification (NCBI taxonomy): domain Eukaryota; kingdom Fungi; phylum Ascomycota; class Sordariomycetes; order Microascales; family Ceratocystidaceae; genus Huntiella; species Huntiella savannae. The sequence goes on from LCZG01000177.1 coordinate 4,658, forward strand.
GCGGGCGGAATCCTAGACATACGGCGGTGGCGTACGACCCGTCGTGGCTGATGGAGACTTGGGCTTCTTGGAATTCGTGGGTCCAGAGGGGAGTTCGCTGGGTGGATACTACGGCGTAGGGAACGGTTCCGGACAGGCGGTTGTGCCACATTAGATGTGGGAGGCGATGGGTGTGGATTTCAACGTCTTGGAAGCCGAGGTTGTAGCCTGGATGAGCTTTGAAAACGGCTTCTTTGGCGGCGAAACTAGGAGGGTGTTAGTAGGTGTAGATAAAGATGTAGAAAAGAATCCGTAACATACCGACCGGCTATAAACTCAACCGTCTTCTTAATGATGGCGGAAGAAACACCCTTGATAATCTCCTTGTTGTGGAAATCGGCAATCTGCTTACTCTTCCCTTTCGCCGGTCCGCGCAGTATATCACCGCGAATATAGGCTTCGATGTCGCGCATACGCTCCTTGATCAAGCCGGGGTTCTGGGCAATTATGATGGCGGGCCCTAGACGGAGATTGTAGGCGTCGAATTCGGTGGGCGTGAAGAGGCGGCGGAGAAAACGTTTGCCGAATTTACCGGTGAGGATGGATAGGATTCGAGAGGTTTTGCAGATGTCGGTGCCGACTGTTAGGGCGTTTGGGAAGGGGAGCATTTTGGAGGTGGCTTTGAGGCTGGAGGCAGCTTTGAGGCTGGAGACAGCTTTGGAGGCCATTTTGGGGGATGACTTGCGGGGGGGTTGACGGGTTCGACGGGTTGATGGGTGCTGTGAATTGAGTTTGGAATGTTTGGTGACAAGTCTGGACTAGAGATGTTTTGAGGGCCCCACTTTTATGACGGGTTGGTAGGACGATGATTAAGGTTGGTGGTTCTTGCCGACTCTTGTTCATGTGTAATTGGATTTTCACAATCTGTGGTTCACAATGGTGTTAAATGTAATTTTTATTCAATTTTTATTTTGCTGAGGTCTTTGCAACTTAGTATTACATCCAAGTTTCTCTAATTAGCCTCAGTTTCGCTCTCTGCCAAAATTTCACTATCATCGTTATCGCTAAACAATGGTTGTCTTTCACCCTCAGTAGCTTCAACGTCCCCTCTCCACCAGGCAATCTGGCGACCGGTCCAAACTGGAACCGCTCTAACTAAGCCGGCAAATACCAACAAGCTGGCAATAACGGTGGCGAATATCCACTGCAAGGCAAACAACTTAGTCGCCATCTGACCCAGAGCCATGCACCACATAAGCGCCGCCAATGACAACGTGAATCCATGGCCACCGGTAAAGTTAAGAGCACCGACACCAATGATTAGATAAGTCCAAATGGTGACGTTGCCAATCAGGCGGATGATGGTGTGTCCAGCCCAGGGGAAAACAAGAGCAGTGTTCCAGGATAGGAGGAAGAGGTTCCAGGCAAGAGGGCCTGATACGATGATCCAGTTCATGAAGGCATGGTCGGGACTACTTTCCACGTCGGCTGGGCGACGAGAGTAGGCTACCAGGAGATTCGGGATGTTCACACAGATAAACAAGGTGGAAGGGATGAACCATCCGCGAACAAAGCAGAGAACCCAGCAGAAACTGGAAATACTACTGACGAGTAAATGGCGACACAGAGTCCGCGCATACTTGACATCTTGCAGTTCAGCGGGCATCCATAACTTGGCAATGAAGAAGACCTGAAGGAAAAGCAATAATAACCTACATGTGTATTGTACAAATGCCATGTCAGCGAAAACACATTTGGATAAAGCCTACATGCAGGGGGGGGGGAGGGTATAACTTACAAACATAGCGTTGTCGGAAGCGCAGCTGGACTGAAGGCTGTGGGATACTGTTTATTCCACCACCAGATACTATGCATATCAGACCAGATAGGAAAAAGGCACATGGCCAGCGTTGTCATTGAGGAGAGAAGCCAGACCAAGGAGACGGCGGCGCGTTGCATCTCGGGGAATGGGTTTGCGACCAAGCTCCGGATGGGCTGAGAAATGCGATCGGGACTTTCCATTTTTTTTTTCGATGATATTTTTGAATCAAGGTTTGGAGAGAAAAAGATGTGAAGGGAGAGGTTAAACAAGCTACAGAGTATTTTTTTGGGGGGCTCTTTATATGGGCTTGGGTGGGAAAGCTTGATAAGCTAAGTTTTTTTAGTATGTCTTACTCGTGATGAATCGGGATGATGAACTCCAACTTTACGTCATTGCTAGGGCGAGCTCCGTTTTGCCGTGGTGTATAGCCCGCTTTAAGCTCTAGACCGATCTAAATTCGACTTTGTTTAAGCGCGTGATGTATTCCGGGTTTAGGGAGGGGAATGTTTGTTTGTTGGTCATTTATTGTATACAACACATACATACATACATTGTTGTACATACATAGATCCATATAAGGACTCAGCACAATGTGATAAGGCGGTTATAAAAAGGCATTTTCCCATGTCAATTGGAAAGGCAAAAGTTATAATGTTTGGGATGGATGGATGGCTACGCCTCTTTCACTTCACACGGTATAGGTGACTGGTCATGAGACCTAAGGTGTATGGTACCTCATAGTTAATTTTGGCAGAGAGGTAAGCCCACTTACAGTTGAGTTGTGACTTTGGTGGGGAGGGGGTGGCATTTGCCTAGATATTTTGTAGCAAGCCATTGGTACATACAATACATAGTCTGGGCCGTTTTTGAGAGGCCGGCTGAGTGTTGAGGATCATTATGCATGTTAATTTCTGCAATTGTGTTTTTCCTTTTGAGGGGATTCTCAGGCAAAGAGAAATAGGCAAGATAAAATTGTCATTCTCATTGTACATAGATATGGGTAACTTTTTGAATTTGTAGTTCTTGTCCTTGTAAATTGTCCTTGTCAATTGTACTTGTGCATTGTATTTTGTTTGTTTTTCAAGTTTATAGTTGGCTGGGGTGTTATACCATCTCTGGATATCTAGGCAAAGAGCAAGTGCATATAATCATCATCACAGACCATCAGTTCATGTTGTTTGTTTTACTCAATTCCATAACGACTACACTTGAATAAGATATCAAACCAACATATTCAAAAAGAACTAGTTTCTTTATTTCTACCATGTCTCCTTTCAACGCCCCTCCTAGTTCGAAAATGAGGTTATCCTCCATGTCTGTCCGCAGCCCTCCAGCACAACGCCATCGTCCTAGTCACTCAGATGGTATCGTCAAGGCCAAACCTCGCCAAACTAAGAAGCAGGACGCGGAATGGCTCGACATCTATCCTTACCTCCGATGTCTCTACCCAGTTATGAAACTGAACGAAGTGATTCAGAAGTTATCAGAGAATAGAGGCTTCGAGGCAAAGTAAGTGTCTCTCTTACAATCACATGGTTTTTTATTGTTGACTAACGGTTTCTTAGTTCCCGTCAGTACACACACCGGTTGAAGAGTCACCTCGATATACCCAAGTACAACAACGATAGCATGCGTAAAAAGCAGCTTGAGCAAGCAACAAGCCCTCACTTCATCCCACAGTTCAAAGACAACATAAGTCTTCTCTTGGCCTCTGAGCTTCTCCTAGCATTCGGTCATCCAGCCACCGAATCTCTTCTTCGCAAGATCATCAAACCACATTTAACCCCCAAGGAAAATGGTCTCATCCCACTTGTCGGTTACGGTCTACCCATCCGACATATCGCTACCGAAGCATGCTTTGCCAGTGCTTTTGCCGTCTCGGGTGGTCGTAGACAGGTTAATGAAATGTCACTATGGAGAGAACTTGCAAGCTGTGTTCCAGATGTCCAGTTTGGTATGTCGGAAACAACCACATCTCTATTCCAGGACTTTTCCGATTTCGGGTATAAAGCTATTACGGGACGTTCACCCGTCGACTCTGTCAATTTCGGAGTGAAGCTTGCTACAGAAAAGAATTGGGAAGTCAAGGACGCATTGGGCATATTTGATATCCCTGCGTATGCTCTATGGGGTTCCAACTACCGGAGTCGTACGACGGAAACGGGTTCGGCCGCTCTGGCTACTGAGGATGAGAAAATCGCAACTTCTATGTATACCTTGTTCCAGATACAGCCTCTGGTCAAGTCGGAGGCGTGTGAGGTTCATGTCAATCTGTTCACTGACATTCTGCACTGGATGATCTTTGTCTTGGACGAATACATCAAGAATAGCGAGGACACGAACATCTGGCAGCTACCGCCAAACATCAAGAGCTGGTTGGTGCCTACTGCAGGGACCGAATGTACGGCCCATGAACAAAAGATGGCAGTCTACCTTGTACTTTGGTCTTATCTGTACCGGGAGTATTCTGTGGAGTTCTCGAGGAAGGCGCCGTATACCGACATCTTCAAGAGTAAAAGCCCTTCACCTAACGGCAACAGACGCTCCAGTCCATCCTCCGAACACGAGGACAAGATTTCCACGGAGACTACCGTCGAATTTAGTCCTTGGTACATGTCCTCCTTCTACCATGTTGGTATCCCACCAAGTCTTCTTCTTCGTCTCATCATCACCACTCTGTGGACTGGAAATGATCCCGTTCAAGCAAATGCCATTGACTGCTTTCGTTCAAAGTTGTTGACTCCGGATATGCAAAAGCTCATGAATACTCCAGATCTCCAAGAAAACATTATGCGGGATGTTACTGATATTTGGGAGGGTGTGATTGATGAGGCGGCTAGGGTTATTGCGCCGAATCTAACGGTAGAACCTCACTCGAATTCACGGGTTTGGGAGGAACTTGAGGATGTCTTGTCATCGTTGGTGCCTTCTGATGTCATGGCAAGTATTAGGGAATCTAATATTTCTGGAGTGGGACTCGACATAGCATAGCTTGATTTGATGTTGTTATGATAGAATCATGGAGACGAAGAAAATGATGAGAACAGAGGAAGATACAGACTGTACATACATATGTTTTTACATACATTTCATACATTTACATCCAAGCTCAAATCAGGATTTCTCTTGATATGCAATCAATACAACTTGGGCAAATACATAAAAAAGGCAAATACACACAGGCATTTTCTAAACCCCTGGATCCAGGATTTCCAAGAACCAATGGTAGGATCAGGCGTAGAGTATTGTATGCACACATGTATAGCGCGGGAACACGCTTTACAAGGATGAGGCAAATACCTCAAGAACAAGGGTATAGAGTACATCGCGTTATCTAATTCTCATCTTTCAATCATCGCCATCCATCGAATCATAACAAGTGATTACATACAATTCATTCATCCTTCTAGCTATCCTATTAACCTAATATCATATAAATTCCCCAAAAATGTCCAATACCTCCCCCTATCAAATGCCACCCGCAGGAATGCAGCAACAACCTGCACAACAACCCCTTACATCTCTCGTTTCTGCCGCCGCCCCACAACCGGCTCTCCGGTCCGGAAGCCCGTCGCAATCGCACTCCCAATCACAAGCCCAACAGGCCAAAGCGAGAAAGGCATGTTGTGAGTTACACCAAGAGGAATCTAACCTGTACGAGTATGAAAAAACTAATGAGGAAGTTGTAGTGAATTGTCGAAGACAAAAGGTATGAACATAGATGGTGTACATATTGTTATATGTACAGTTGTCACCTTGATAGATAAAAAAAATCAGGAACCCCGCGCATGGTGGAGGATCGGTTTTGTTGACTTGCGTGGTTTTTTTGGACCGCTTGTAGATGAAATGCCGCATTGATGGTGGTGATACTTGTCGACGGTGTATGAAGACCGGTGTCCCCTGTGTTTTTGTTCCCCGCGCAAATGTAGGTTCTTTCGGCTTATCCTCCGGTACCCGGTATTTGCTGACTTTTTGTGTTAGGCTTCATATCTCCGGGATCTTCTTGTGGCACCCGAAACTAACACTTCAAATCAACCGGCTATCAATGAAGAGTTGGCATCTCGTATTGCTCGTATTGAGTCGGTTTTGGGATTATCATCTAGTCCACCATCTCCCACATCTCCGGCACAGCAACCACCGGTTAGACAGTCGACTATTTCGTCTCCTGCCGATGCAAAGGCATTACCGGTTTTGGCCATACCATTGGGCGCCTTGAGACAGATTGCACCGGCACATGTGTCAAGTTCTATTTGGTCATGGAACACCATTAACCACCTATGGACGACATTTCACTCGGCCATGCCTGGTCTTCACTTCCTCCCTTCTAAACAGACTTTCTCTGTTCCTAGACCGTTACTCTTGGCTGCTATGTTATATTGTAGTAGTGTACGTGGTGGTCCTGAAGTTACTGGAATGGCCAACGATTATTTCGCTGTGTTGACGGCTGCTATTTCGCAAGTTTGTATCCCCGAATCAGCAATCAACACACCCCGCACTGAAGAATGGGCTTTCCAGACTGTTCTTGGATTAATTCTTGCTGGTCTTCTCCGCGAAGCATTCACCGAAGAAACTGGTCTCTGGATCTCCCTTGCCTATCGTATTCTTCTAGAGAACTGCCCTTTAGAATCCAGTCGAAGTGAGGAATGGAAATTTCTTTTCTCGGGTATCCAAATTGTCGACTTGGAACATGCTAGTCTTGGACTTCTCTCGCCTGTTGTGCCTGCCGCAGCACCGTGGCCTGCATTGCAAATCGCCCAGAGTGACCAACTGTATCGACTCTCGTTCATGATGCATACGGGGTTGACACATTTTACGGGCCGGGGATTACCTACTGTTATGTCGGTGTTTCGAGGGACTATGACGTCGAAACGATTGGCCCCTCCTAGTTTCAGTGCTGTTGATGCCATGGTCATTCGAGACTGGGCGAGACAGTTAGATGAGTGGTTGACGGAGTTTAGAGCGGCGAATTACGAAAATGAATTGGAGAAAAAGGTGGTGTTTAGACAATATGTGCTTCATCGAGTCTTCGTTTTGTCTATTTACCATCCCGTACGAGGGTGTAATTTATTCGCCAACGGAATCACATTCAACGAACAGCATGAATTGTTGATCAGTGCCAGGGCAGCTGTACGACTACAGACATATGACACGTCAATTTGGTCAAACTGGGATTTGGTTATTATTACCTGGGCCGCTATGATTGTCATACAAGGAGTCGAGGGTGGCATGGGTGAACCGACAGACCTGGATAATGTCCGTCTTCATCTCGAGAAACTGCGACAAAAGCACAACTCGGGACCTAGTCTCCAAGACATGTTGGCGGAGAAACTAGAAGGAAGCATAACAAATATGCAAAGTCCAGTGACATTCACAGCCGGGCCACCCGACATGGAAGACCCGTCAAATTGGTACATTTTCAACGAAGCGAGCTTGCAAAATGTGTTTGATCAGTGGTGATATTTGTATATAGTAGGACAAAAGAAAAAAAGGCGCTCGCTAATTATAAACAAAACAATCCGTATACGGTGGTAGTACATACAATGACAAAGGAAATCCAAAACACCATCGTCTATGTCGGTGCTCACTTGCTTGACTTCATCTTACGCCACTCGACGCAAAGACTACCGATGGCGCTAACGCCACTGGCAATGGCACCGACTAAAAAGACCCTGCGCAATGCCTCACTATAGCATGACACAATGACTGCCACTTCCGATGTGGAGCCGAGCTCTTGGAGCCCAGTGGCACCCACGCGTAGTACCGTCTCAACTTGGTCGGCCATACCCATACTTGTGAGACCACTAGCAAGCCCCTGTGCAAAGACACTTTGACCGACAGCAACGAATACGGCGCCGCCTAGAGTTTGAAGGAACACCATTATGGCGGTGCCGGTAGCGACGTCGTCCATGGAGAGAACGCTTTGCACTGCTGTTACGGGGAGTTGAAGACCTGCACCGACACCTACACCGGCGAGAAGTTGTACGCCGACCCAGAGGAAGGCGGTGGAGTCGACGTCTAGTAGGATAAAAAGGCTGTAGCCGATGGACATGAATACTGATGACGTCACCATGAAAGGGGCAAAGTAGCCGGTTCGTGTAACACCCATACCGACGAGCACTGAGATGACAACAACGATTAAGAGAAGGGGGAGGTTCATGAGACCGGATTGTAGGGCGGTGGCCTGTTTGACGGCTTGGAAGTATATGGGGAGGTAGTAGACAGACATGACGTAGGCGGCTCCAAGGGAGAAGGTGAAGATGGCGGCGGACCAGACTGTGCGTTGTTTCATGAGGCCGAAGGGGATGGTGGCTTTATCTCCGAGGCGGTATTCGAGTAGAAGGAAGGAAATGAATAGGATGCCGGAGACTGTTAAGAGGGAGATTATGATGGGTGAGGACCAAGGGAGGGAAGTTCCCGCGCGCTCAAGAGCGAGGAGGAGACAGATTACAGATGGGATGAAGAGGAGGTTTCCTAGGATGTCAAGCTGCTTGATGAGTTCCCAGAATGGCGGGGTCGGAGTGTTACGCTGAGGGTCCTTAAGGAAGAATGTCAACGCAGTGAGAGATACAGCGCCCTATAAGTGGGTTAATAAGGGTTTCCTACCAGAGATTCGGCTTCAACTTACAATAGGGATGTTAATCCAAAAACACCAACGCCATGAAACGCCATCCGAGAAAACGCCACCAAGAACCGGTCCCGCCAAACTAGCGATACCCCATACACTACCAACATACCCGACATATAGAGGTCTCAACGCCACAGGCACGGTATACGCCAGGATGACCAGGGCCCCGCTGAAGATGCCGGCACCGCCAGCTCCTGCGATGGCTCGGCCCGTGATGAGGATGGCGCTAGAGGGGGCCGCGGCACAGATGAGACTGCCGATTTCGAAGACGAGAATGGTGGTTATGTAGACGCGCTTGATGCTGAAGAAGGTGTATAGTTTGCCGAAGAGGAGTTGGAGGGATGCCGTTGCGAGGAGGTAGGATGTGCCGTACCAGCCTACGTCGGAGAGAGAGGAGAATGTTGTGGTGATTTTGGGGATGGCGGTGGCGATTATCGAGTTATCTGGGGTGTTTGTTAGAAAGCCGGCGCGGATAGCTGCGTTTAGAGAGAGATGTATATATACATACCTAGGGCCATGAGGAAGACACTTAGACAGAGGGAGAGGAGAATGGCAATGCGGGAGATTCCTTCTGGGTATTCGCGCTCGTTGGTTCCTACTAGGTGCTTCTCATCTTCTTCTCCGCTGCTGGAGGATCCTCGGCGTGATGTGAGATATAACTCCTGCATTGTCTGCTTTGAAGGGGAGTACCGGAGAGGTTCTGACGGGATGTAGATGGCTGCTGGACGACTCCGGGGGTCTAAAGGGTGACCAAGGGTAAGGCCGAAAGAAGCGGGTGGTGGCGGGGAGCACGGTCTATGAGTGTTTGGCGACATGGTGGTGGTGTTGTTGGAATCTCACGTTGATATGGACAAAAGAGACTATAAGATATATTGACAAGATTGAAGATGACAATGTTGATAAAGACAACAAGTACAATCCTCAGAATCCCGAGACTATGGTCCGTCTTTATATCCTCTCGGTACCCATATCAACGCTCCTCCACACTCCATAATATCCCGCGACCCGTCCGTCTACTCCGTTCCACAACCACCGTGTCACAAAGATAAAAGCCCACACGGCGTGGGATTGATGGTGCAGAGACAGGTGTGGCGAGATCCTAGAGATACTTTGCTGTTTGTGTTTCCGCTGGCCCTTTGGGCATGTCTCGGTCTTTTCGACCCGGCCGTTTCTTCGAATACCCATGTTCCCCATGCAATCTGAACGCCATAACGGCCGTGGCTTTCCCTTGGAGGGGTGCGTCAAGATACATAGATACAGTGATTTGTTTTGATTTGTTTTTTTTTTTCGTCATCCCGCTGGTATGGAGGGTAGGAGAATTCTCCGGGCGTTGTAGTCATGTAGTGGTACGCACTCGGTAATATCAAGCCAGGGGGCGTTGGTTTATCCGTGACATTGGATTTCTCGGCTGTGCGGGTTGAGGCAACGGTGGGTTTCTCGGTTGGAGGAGGGCATATGGTACGGAGGGGAATGCATCATGTCGGTTATATGCCCGCTGTGCAGCCAGTGCATCTTGACTGCAGAGACGATCCGTTTCTCCTTGCTTACGCAGGAGGGACGGAGAAACATCATGTTGTATCTGCCACGAGGACTTCCTTCTAGCCCGATTACACAGCGTAGCAAAGGTTGTCACCACTGTCCAACGACTTGGCCGCTCGGTCATATTCCGTCAATTATATAGACATATGTCAAAGTACATACATGACAATGACATGCACAAACACATATATGCGCCTGTCACGTCCCTTGCTTACTCCCTATAACAGAACACACACACACGCACACACGTCACCTGTCAACCCATCACACCGTCAGCGCCTCCGCCGTCCGTCCGTCCCTTCCGCTCTCGCATGTTGACTCACCAAGTCTCTCTCTTGATATGAATAACTCCCAGACACCTGTCTGGCCATGATTAAGGGGGTCCAAGTCGCCACGATCCAGGAACACAAAACAAGTCTCAGCCCAGCGCTTACACGCCCATCGCTTGGAGAGAGAGAGAGAGAAGAGGCGAAGACCCCAAGGTGAGGAGGGCGTCCCTTGTATATTTCCACGCCCTCTCTTTCTCTTTCCCCGTCCCCCGTGTCTTTTGGAAAGCAGGATAGATAGATGAGAAAACAAAAACCTAAAGTGCCTAGCCAACCGAGCGAACCGCCGAGTCGTTGGGTCGCATGCTCGTGTCGAGTCTCCGTTATGCATGCTTTTTATGAACCGCCGGCTGATTCTGTCCGCCGCTGTCACGGTACATGCATGGCCCGTCACACACGGTGGATCTCCGCGCATTGAGTTTGTGTTTGCCGTCGGAACCATACAGCAAGGAAGGATCGTGACACCCCACAGTGGGTATTCCAGCCGGCCCAGTTCCCCATACCAGCCGGGTATCCAATCCAAACCAAACCAAACCAAGAAAGAAAGAAAGAGAATTCTCCTCTTCACTGGCATCACTAGACACTCTTGTGCCGAGCACTATCCGACCCGTAGCCCCCATGTTGGCTTAATCGCGCCACCGCCCACAATATCTCTTTTCTTTCAGTTCCCCAATAGGGCAAACATGAAGCCGCAAAGCCATAGGCGACCCGCATCTCAGCTCCGGCACCACTTACCAGATGACCCCCCACTTCTGTAATTCCCAACTTTCTGCCCACTATGCATCCATCCAGACCACTATGCAGCTCGCATTCTCTCTGCCTTTTTTTTGACCCCCAACTACACATCTACTGATGGCGCCGTAGCCCGCCTGAAACATGTCCTATCGCAGCCGACATATCGATAGGACCCTCACGTCAAATCGGCGCCGCGCCCTAAAGCCGTGGCTTCGCCTCCCGTGGCCCCCCCTCGAGGTCATACATATATACCCTGTCTATAGCCGGTGGCACTTACGTGGGGGAGGCCATTAACGGAATTTGGGAATCTTGCTGATGTCTCAGATCTGGCGAGGTATTCATCGAAAGCCAAATATGTAGGGTTGGAGACCCTTTCATAAAACATGTTTACCCAGGAAAAAGGAAACAAGTGTGAGGTTACTCAAACAGGATACGAATCACATCACACAAAGCCAAAAGTGCAAAAAGATATGGTTGAATAGTTGCATTGGCCGGGAGTCGAACCCGGACCCTTCGCTTGGAAGGCGAAGATCCTAACCGCTAGACCACCAATGCTGGTATTTGCTGGTTGTTGAAAGGATGTCTTCAAACGGACATTATAAGTGGAGTGCAAAGTTGTGGAAGTGGGTCTCACAAAAACGCACATCTGTATGTAGCAAAGATGTAGACATCGGCATGTAGTGCTGCAGACGTATGTATGTAAGTCTCGGCCTTAACAGTGGGTATTCTGAAATTTTCAAAAACCATCGTGAGTAACGTTAGAAATAAGGTTACAAAGTTCTCGACTACTCGATTTAAGATGGCCCTCTTAGTCAGATATCATTGTGTCATTAGTCGTGGCAAATGTCGCGCTATATCGGCTAGATCATTGATTTTGACCAAGACATTGGCTTTATTGGTATCCCTGGTTCTTTATTCATGACCGACTCACGCTGGTTATGTATGTACTATGACGTAAAAAGAGAGATGCTCAATAGATGAATCAATCGTAGCCGGAGGTAAGCGTAGCCAAGATGATAACTCGCTTGCTAGACTCAGCTTCAATATGCAAACGGCACCAACACGGCCGCTTCATTGATGCCGGCGATCTATAAGCTATTGTAAATGCCTGTCCATATTGACGAGGCCCGTATCAAGGCATTCATGTGTCCATACCTAGTCATCTCTATTGACAAAGTCTCCGAAAACGACAACCTTATTGAAGACCTCGCACTCGCCGTGTCCTATTGAGAACTTTAGTTCCATGTCGTTTGCCCTTTGAACTAGAAGGTTGATTTCCTAATTTGGGGTTGAATAAGGTTCCGCGTAGTCGATTTCTAACCTTGGTCAAAGAAAGGACATGGGTTCTATTGAACACCCGAATAGGAAATTTCGACGTACTGCCTCAATAACGAAACCACCGCATGAGGTGTTCCGGGTGAACTTCATTGTAGTCTGCTATCCGTTTCTTTGATGCTCGGAATAGAACCATGGTGCAGTCCAGCTGATGGACATGGCGGTACGAGTAAGGAGATGCGAGGAAGTTCCGCGGTGAGAAGAGACTCCTCGTAGAGAAAGAATTGGTATAAAGATGTCATGATAGTCACTCCGTTCAATCTGTTTCTGTTCCTTTCCTCTTCACCCCATCCACTCTCTTCTTCTCTTCCTCCTTTCTTTTCTTCTTCTCATCCATCCATCCATCCATCCATCCATCCATTTTCCATTCTTTTCTACTTCACCATGAAGTTCTCTTCCATCCTGGCTGTTGCCTCTGGTCTTGCTGCCGTCGAGGCCGCTGCCATCACCCCCGTTGAGGCTCGCGATGCCGCCCCTGCTGTCGAGGCTCGTCACTTCCTGAAGAACTCCAACGGTGGCCTCCCTGGTGAGCTTCTCCGCCGCGATGAGTCTACCGTCGAGGCTCGCCACTTCCTGAAGAACTCCAACGGTGGTCTCCCCGGTGAGCTTCTCCGTCGTGATGAGTCCGCCGTCGAGGCTCGCCACTTCCTGAAGAACTCCAACGGTGGTCTTCCCGGTGAGCTTCTCCGTCGTGAGGAGCCTGCTGTCGAGGCCCGCCACTTCCTCAAGAACTCCAACGGTGGTCTCCCCGGTGAGCTTCTCCGCCGCTTCTTGGACGACTCGAATGGTGGTCTTCCTGGTGAGCTTCTTCGCCGCTTCTTGGAGGACTCCAACGGTGGTCTTCCTGGTGAGCTTCTCCGCCGCTTCTTGGAGGACTCCAACGGTGGTCTTCCCGGTGAGCTTCTCCGCCGTGAGGAGCCTGCCGTTGAGGCTCGCCACTTCCTGAAGAACTCCAACGGTGGTCTTCCTGGTGAGCTTCTCCGCCGTGACGATTCTACCGTCGAGGCCCGCCACTTCCTGAAGAACTCCAACGGTGGTCTTCCCGGTGAGCTTCTCCGCCGTGAGGAGCCTGCCGTCGAGGCTCGCCACTTCCTGAAGAACTCCAACGGTGGTCTCCCCGGTGAGCTTCTGTAAGCGCACCACTTCTATAATTAGGTTCCTGGCTCCATGACTTTGCGATTGTTGTCCACTACCTGATGCCATATCAGAACCGTCTTTTACATCTTCTTTTCCAACTTCTCGGCAACTTGTTAATTCATTTAATCCCCCTTCTTTTCTTCTGCTGGTATACAGCCTTATTCATAACTACAGCCGCTCCTTGCACCTTTGCACGTTGCTGGCTTTTCCATTGACCAATTCCATCACTCTTGATATGTAACCCTGAGAAATCTCTGCTTTGGATGGGCATTTTACTTTTGCTCTGGGTTCTTCAAATCTCCCCCCTCCGGAGGAATTCAGTGGCAGTAATACGGGATCTCTACCCTTTGGGACTATCTTGTTGGTGATGACGTGGTGGTGGCTTTTTTTGGGATTAACAATGTGAGGTGGACTTGACTGTCTAGTGATTTGATAGCTCTGTAATTGAATTTTTTTACCGGTTTCTGCAATGTTTTGAATTCTTTAATTGTTGTGACTTGTCGTCTTACTCTGTGACACATGGATATCTGAGGCCGGGTTACACTTCGGCTGAACACCTTACTTATCGGGAAGGGCACTGCCCCTGGTGGCTTCACGCGGGAGCCTTGTCTTGACGCAGGTCAAACGACGCAAGGAGAATATCTGAACACCGCTTCACAACCAATCATACTGGCTATTTCTTACGATTAATCACGGGGTCTATGGTCAGCTAGGAAGGTTCACCAGTTTGTAGTCATATAGGACAAAAGGTAGAACCATTAAATCTTCATAAAGTTCCCTTGTATTGCCAAGTTCAAATCATAATACAGCTAACAGAACAATATCGCCGAAAGCCCTCCGAACATAACCTCTCAAACAACCAAAGTCACAGGCTCAGAAGCAAAGCTACTAATCTTGGATTTACCAAGATCAACGCCGCTCTCAACCAGACTTGCAACGTTACTACCAGCCCAACCCTTCCACTTCCCAGAAACCGTAACCTGAGCACCACCAGCCAAACGAATCTCCTTTCCAGGCCCCTCTCTTCTCTCCAAATCAATCTCAGCCTGAACGCTAGCACCGGGCTCCAAAGTCTCATAATCAAACGGCGACGGCGCCGGTCTCCGCAGTTGACGAACCGGCAAGTCCATCGGCTCAGTCTGCCCCTTCAATGTGACCTGGACAACGCCACGGTCAGTGGCGGCGGCATCGAGGGGGGTGTCCCATGTGAGCAGGGTGATGGGGACTTTAGCCTCATTGGTGACCGTGACGATGACACCGATGTTGTCTGGGTCGACTCCGGGGGCCAGAGAGACTTTAAGGTCGTCGATAGGAGAACCGATGTTCATGATAGGCGGGGTACTGTCGACGTGGACGCCCTCGAAGAAATCGGGGTGATCGGCAGCCATCGGGGAGTCGAATAAGGAGGCAGAAGCAACAGAGGTGAGCGCAAGTAAGGTAGCAATTTTGCGGATGGCGGCCATTTGAAAATATTCGAGTCAAGTTATGTTATACACTAGGAAACAGGAGTCGAAATGCCAAAAGTGGGAAGGAAAGCAAATCAATGACGAAAGATAAGTAGCGGGTGTTGCCTTGATATATTCGTTGACCTCCGCCACTTGCCCATTATGCACTACGCCGGGGCCACCGCCAAGACGACGCAGTCTACCCAAACAAGGAAGGTCTATCGTTTGGGATAGCCAGATCACGGTATTAATAGGATATAACCCTGGGTATTGCGGCCGAGCATACAGATTATGGGGTTAATTGGTCGCATTACGGGTTGTCACTATCATCGATTGAAGTCGGCGGGATCACAATCTCGGACTGCAAACCCATTATCACGGTATAAAGCTACGAGTCGACAGTCACTTTGAATGCAAACAATATTGGATGTAAACACTACTAAATCTTTATTCAAGCAAAAAAACAAACCAGCGGAGTATACCAATGAAAAACAAACCCCTCATAGCTCTACAAAATCATAACCACCTGCACTTTTACTTAGAAGTGCTCCTTCCAGAATCTAAAGTTCACCTCGGGCACCGTGGCAGAGTTAGCCGCCGTGTGAATAGAACGAGCAGCCGCCGTTGGACCACAGAAGTAGACACCGACCGTGGTGCGCATGGCACCACCGAAGCCGTTCATGTAAGTACCATCTATAATACCATTACGGATACTCGTGAAAATACTGTCAAAGTTTGGTCTACCAAAGTTGGTGCGCGACTTGAGCTCGGTCAACGGGTCAACGTCAGCACCGACACTGTTGAGCATAATGTTCTGGGCAGTATTGGTATCAAGCTTCTGGGTAAGATAGGTATGAATGCGAAGGAAGCCCTCGCCAGGGTTATCGCTTCTGGCTCCAGTCTTGTCGTCGACGACGGCGGTGGACTGGGACTCTAAACTGGAGAGAAGACTTTGGAACCATTCGAAGGAGGTGGTGTCCTTGCAAACCCAGATGAACTCAACTCTGCGGAGACGGGTTGGTGGGTTGGGACCGTTACGCAAATGCCAAATGTTCTTGAGAATCGAAGCCCATGGGGTGACACCGATACCAGTACCAATCAGAATAGCAATTTCGTTTTCGAAAACGTCCTCGGCGGGAGCACCGTAGGGACCATCAATGCGCAGCTGGGGCATCTCGTCACCGTTCCGAAGGGCAATTTCATACATGGCCATAGGATCGGTTGACGGATCGTCATACAGCTTAGCCTGGGCTTCACCAGCACCAAGGGCATCACCCAGAGCACGGGTGAAGTCACCGACTTGACGGACGTGGACCGAAACATAAGGGTCAAATGGGCACGAAGTGATGGTGAAAGGATGCCACTGGTAGTTGCTGACAGCGGGGACCTGAAGGAACAGCCATTGGCCGGCCTTGTAACGGAAGCTGGGCTTGTTGAACTGAATCTCGACAACATCGTATGGGTGGCGAATGACACGGGTAATAGCGGTATAACGACGGGCCTTGACCTCACGGTAGAGACGCTCCAACAGGTAGAAACCACCAGTCCATAACTCCCAACGCCATCCCTGGTAACCAATGCAGTGCTTCCAGAACTCTTCTCCGGCGAAAGGCGAGACTGGGTTGACGGAATCACGAACGAAGCAACCAGTAGCGTGGGTGTAAAGACCAAGCATAAAGGGGATGAAAAGATGGTGAGTATACCAGAAGGTCTCGAACGACTGTTGACGGATTTTAGCGTGAGCAGTAGTGTACATCAACACCATGCAGAAGAGCATGACGTGACCAGTGACGGGACCGGGCTGAGTGTAGTGAATTTGGACTGCAAGCTGAGGGCGAATTTGGGTTTTTTCGACGGTGAAGAAGTTGACGTAATGCCAGAAGGTGTGGATGATGCTGAAGATGAGGATGGCGTAGGCGACTTGTCTATGGAACCATAGGTTCTCATCTAGTGGCAACCAACGGATTTTTGGACGGACTATTCTGACAATTGAACGACAAACAGGGAGAAGAATCAAAGTACCATCGACGGAGAGAACGAGACCAGCACCACGGGACATCCAGACGGATAAACCAAGAGTGTTGAGAGGAGCCAGTCTTGGATCATTGTTTTGTTTGATCCTATTACAATGTGTTAGCCAACTAATTGCTGAGAGTTTCTATTATGGGACTAGTCAGAATACATACCAACCATAGGCAAAGAGACCCCAATGTAAACCCCAGAACAGAATGTGAAAGGTTATCTTAGAACCTGTCAGCTGCTTCTTGAGCAGCTGCTTAGTTGTTAAATCAGCACCCATTTTGAATGGATGTGATATGTGATGAAGGTATGTATAGGACGAAGTTTAAGTGTATCCGGTATATGAAGTATCGGACTTTATAGCTAAGCGATCGGAAGAATTGTCACGTAGTCGGTAAACGGCAATCTCAGAGTGCTGTGACTATATGATATTCGAAATGGTGTGATATAATGCAAGCGGCAAGTTGGTTAAAGTTCTAAAGGTGGAATAAAGAAAAAGAAGTATAGAAAAGAAGCGAAGAATTATAAAACAATATCTTGAAATATCTGAACCTGCAGACTCTGGAAATCAAAGAAGGAAAATAGAGTAAAAGGTATGGAGTAGGAGGAGGACAGGGCAGATTGAAGAACCAGGTATCGTCTATCCCGAGAGTCTGGCAATGTAAATAACTGTCCAATAGAATCTCTTACTTCTCAAGACACCGAATCACAGGTCCAGTCCAGGATCGAAATGCCAATATTATAAGAAAAGAGGGGAAAGAAGAAGAGGTAAAAAAGAAGAAGAAGCAGAAAACTCGCGACGTGACCAAGAAGTTCAAAAAGCGGCCGTTCGCATATATATGAGGAAGACGGGTCGTTTTTGGGTCGTGCTTTGCTTTGGCTCGTTCTCACAGACGTTTTTTTTTTTTGGGGGGGGACCCTTTCTTGGTTTCCTTTTTGGCTGGATTGGGAGAAGAAGGAGAGGGGTTCGAGAGTAGAAACAGGAAGTGTCCCTTACCGGTGTTTCTAGGTTCCGCTGGTGTGTTACGAGGAGTCGTCGGGGTATGGGGTGTGCGTCTGCATTGACGAGCGGGTTTACGGAGACAACCTTTTTGTCAGTCGATGGGGAGGACGTTAAGTTATTCGTGATTGTGTTATGTGTGTAAGTGCGTAGACGGCTTTACGCGGATATATGTTGTATGTATGTATATACAGTCGGTGAACAAAGAGATAGTAAGAATGGATTCCGTGTACAACCATATATTCAGCGGATTATGACCTAGATATAGAAAAGTACGACAATCATCCAAGTTTACAAAAGGAAAGAAACCGACCCATCCAATGTTGGTCAGCAGTACAAAGGAGTACATACATCCAAATATCATCACCAATGTCAACGCAGGACCGTGCCCCTGTCCCGGAAAGCCCAGCTGTCCAGCCCACGAGGTGTGCCATCCAGTAATCAACGGACGTTACTCGCCGGACTTGTGAGCTTATCCGCAATGGGACCAGACTTCAAGAATTCTTCACGTCATTAAACCCATATAGTCTTTGTCGTATTGCCGCTTTACTGCGTAACTTAACCGCCAGGCTTTCGCCAAGCTACCCGCTCGTCGGCCAATCAGCTTCGTAGGAACAGGGAATTAACCCAGTTAGATCTCTTGCCTGACCTATTCTGTAAGCTCGAGTTATCAAGAACAAACTTGGAATATTCAGATATAGTTGCTGATGAATTCTGACATACTTGATGTGTACAATTTACGAAGTATGGTTTATTTCTAACAATCTTGGTTCAACTTGATTCATGTTAGACTCGTCCATTCACTAACTGGCATTTTACCCCCCGGCCCGTGTTTTCTCTATGTGTGAGCTTGTTTGATCATCCGAGTTCCTGAACTAGAAAGCCTGTTGTCCGTCCTTCCAAGAACCCATCAGCACAGTCTGTAGGTTGTTCGCCTAAGCATATGGCCCCATAACCATGACATTATCAAAGACAATAGTCATCATAAAGCAAAAGTGCTTTACATCAAGAAGAAAACGACAAAGCACTCTCCACTAGACACTTATTCTTCCCCCTTCTTCATCACGATTAAAAATGAAGAATCTCGAAAAGTCAAAACACAATACTCCCCCCACTGATGACTGTGCTTGGGGCCCCCCAGGTAGACGTGGCTGCGCTGTTTCAGTTGCTTGTCAGTAATGGATACAGCAAATAGAGCGAGACATGCAAAAATACGGGCCAAACAAAATATGCACATTAGTGAGTACTTAACGATTCTCACGCGGATCAAACATTGAATATACCCGACATACAAAATGCTGAAGCCATATTCTAGTGGAAGCATGTCATTCCGACAGTCAACACTCCACTCGCCAAGTCAATTGGTGATCATTGTCAAAATCCCTTGGCAATAGCGCGATTCTCTATCCCAAGTACTGGCCCAGTCCGTTGTCCCTTCTAGAACCCTGGGTCAAATACAGTTCCCACGCACCAACCTAGAAAGGGAAGACCCCCGTCGGATGTAAAGGCTAACCCCCCGGTTTTGACATTTGTCGAGACGTTTCAAATTTACACTTAAAGTTTGACCATGTAAACGGGCGAATGTAACCTACAATACATTCGATATAAAGACAAAGCTAACCACTTACCTCCGCATTCCCGAACGCGCATGATGTGATGTTTCCTATACGTGCCGCAGTCTTAGGTCGCCGATTACCTTTGAACAGACGACAGCGCTTACTAAGGTTGGCTTGGAGGGAACTGACAATACGATTCCTCCGATATACCCGGGTAGTAGAAACAAGCTCGGTCTATTTACGTCCCAGGAATCCCGGATACGATTTGGCTGACAAAGTTTATTTGGTCTTGAAAATCGTACCACATCGATTGGTCTTCGTCAAAGCTTGGAAATTTGTATGGGACCGTGTAAGAATTACATCAAGAATGAGCATGCTTATACAGTGAACTTCTCACGTGTGTACGTACACATACTTACATACACACATTCGTAGATGAAGTCTACATTACCACTACTTGTTTCTATACATACAAACAAACATCAGCACATCTGTATCTACCGTAACCCATCGATTTTTGTCCAACTCATTTGCCGGCTCGGTGCCGGATGTTCAATCTAGAAATCGATGCTATCCGGATACCCGTGTACACAGATACGCCTGACAGGTGGCATGTTTTTGGTCACTCTGAAACAGACCACCTGTAGGGGTGCCACACAATCCAAGGATTAAGATGGGCAGAACCAAGACACCGATCATGTGCGTCCTATCTTCAACAAGGCATGACATTATTCGTCTATATGTACAGAGCCCCTCTACATCAACAACCTCCAGGCACCCAGCATCAACGCCGCAAAACCGGTACACACACCAATGAGCCACTGTAAAGTCTGGAACTTCACCTGTTCCAATCTCTCCAACAAACTAGCAACTTCCTGTTCAATCTTGGCCTCAGTCTCCTTGATCTTAAGTTCCTGAATGACAGCTTCTTCACGTGTCCGCCCCTTTTCGAGGTTCAAATCAAGTCGCACACTCGCCTGTGTCCGACCAACATCATCTTTAAGCCGGGACGTGAGCTTGGCAATATCACTGCTTATCCGCTCGTGCGCGGAACGAGTAGCATCCGCCTCGCTTGTCGTGGCTGACAACAGATCCGACCGAAGCTTTGCAAAGTCGACTTTCTGCGTGTACTGCGCCTTTGCAGAGTCATCGCGTAGAACCATAGTACGAGTGAGGTTTTCAATGCTACCGTGTGTTAGTAAATCTGTAATAAATGCCGACGTGATACATGACGGGGTTATCGTTCGTACCTTTCCGAGATCACATCGTTCAACACCTTCATCATAGCTACCGCCTGCTCTTCTGTCAACCCCTGGCTTTGCAGCTTGTGAACAAATTTAAGTGTATCGAAATAGTGATTCTTCCGGACAGCAGGCGTGCCATGAAATGCCCTTCTGGTCTGGTTCCACATTTTCAACCCGTCCGTATCATAGCCCCATGTCCGGAGAGTTCCCGGAACCTGCGCAAAGGACCGGCACTGTAAGCGACATGTGAAAGCCGGGGTCTGACGAGCCAGTGAATGTAACGGGGAAGCACCGCCGGTCATCCGGCATATCCGTGGTGCTTGACGCGAGAGTCCGAGGTGGTTCATGATGTGTGACAGGAGGATGATCTTTATTGACAATGTACAAGATTACAAGGCTGATAAGAGCATTCAATTTGTTCATATGTCAATGCCGTTGTTGCTCTGGAAGCTCCGTGTTATCGTGGCGTATGTGGCGTTGTCATCGTGAGATTCACTATGAGGCGTTGTTTTCCTTGATAACCCTTGTCGTTATATAACCCTACCAGTGCCCGATTCTGTTTTTGGAAGTTTTGCAACAGAATAGACCGAACGCAGTTTCCACATAATCATTGAATATATGTAATGATCCAGTCCATATCAGGTTGATGAGATACACTCGATATATGTGACTAATTGACACCATCGAAACGGCAGAGTCTAGTAACCGCGGCATTGTTGCTATGGTTTCATTTCGTACGCTCGTCACTTGTTGTTGTTGTTGTTGTTGTATTCTTTAACGTCTACCTGAACAGCGCGAACTATCAATACGACG
>LCZG01000178.1:3808-24055 GCA_001483325.1 Huntiella savannae
GCGAACTATCAATACGACGGCCCCACGATGTTACACCAACAAAGTCCGAGATATCACTCGTCTCCCCAACAACTAATGGGGCAATGGCGCAGTTGGGAGCGCGTTAGACTGAAGCGAACTTCAGTTTCTGTTATCTAAAGGTCACCGGTTCAATCCCGGTTTGCCCCATTCCGAGGTTTCCTTCCGGACTCCTCTAACCCTTGGTCTTGTGGTCTAGTGGTATGATTCTCGCTTAGGGTCCACCCTAATGCAAAGCATGCGAGAGGTCCCGTGTTCGATCCACGGCAAGACCCCATTCTTTTTGTGTTTTTTTTTGCCGCCAAGGCGGAGGACGGCTGTTTGAATTGAGTGAGGTCGAGGTGCTCGTGGGGTATCGTGGGATGCGTGATGATGTGGGGCTGGTCGCAGGGAGTTGGAGTAAAGTGGTGTGATGAGCATGGGGTGGGTGGTATTTTTGCCGGGGGTTGTGTACAAAGATATGTGGTTAATTTTATTGGGTGGTCTTATTTCACGATTTTGATTTTGTGGGTTGAGAGATCTGTGTCGCTTTTCGAATGTGTGTATATATGAATGTATGTACATATGTATGTAGTTTCCAACTGTTTGATGCGTTTGATAGAGTCGCCACTCATTCATACGTTACACAGGTTTCTTCTACTAACGGAATGAACAAAAAGAAGCGAATGAACCCCACTGGATCGCACCTACTTATAACAATGGACCAGGGTCAACCTAGGATATCGGCTAACCCCACTAACTCTCAATGATCTAGGCGGGTTCTAGCGCCGTGGGGTTCTAACAACCACAGGCCGGCGATGTGCGTTATGTACATACATATGTTTTATGATGCCCATTAGTGGTGCCACGACTAGGTATAGAACGGGGTAATAAGTGCTTGGGCTTCTGATGACCAGACATTGCGGGGGAGATATGGGTCTCTATACCTTTTGCTATAGTAGTGAAGGCAAGGATTAGTTTACTCCAACGGATTTGACGGGTCCTTCTCATCCTAATAGGTATGCACATACATATGTATGTCCTGATATGTGTGTGCCGACCTGTGTAGACGTATGTGGTTGCCCAGTTGGAGGGTAGTATCGGGGTAAACGCATACGTACAATGTGACTTGAGGTAAGTGGGACATAAATGTGCGGGGAATTCACACGGTCACAATGAGCGGCTCAAGTTTTCTGTCACTTTTGTGTTCTTGCTATCGTGACATTTGCTTCTTGTTTGTCTGATTTGACGAGTATATCCCGAGTATAACTAGTCGAAATGTATCGACTAAACGCCCCCACAAAAGCCGCAAGGTTAATTCGACTGTCTAGTTCACGAACATACTCCAGTGTCGCACCTCAACGAGCGCCCGCACCGGCATCCGCACCTGCGACGTATATACCATCTCGAAACCCCGACAAACCCGATAGACCTCTCCAGTCACGCCAAAAGCCAACTAAGCCTCGACCTATGTTGGTACGTTCAACTTTCGATCCAACCTCGCCCTGGTATGACCGACAGAAAGCACCACGACGTACTCAAAAACCAACAGTGAGCTCCCAGCGTTCAGAGCTTGTGGATCCAGATTTTCTGGCAAGAGCCATAATTTCCAATTCCACAGAATTTCAGAAAAGGGAGGTTGTCATTCGGACTTATTCACTTCATAATGATTGGCCGTTCATGCCGGGTTGCCAGAATAGGAGGCTGCCGTTGAGGCCGGCAGGTGAGCAGTTGGATAAGACACTCAAGGCGTGGAAGGCGATTCAACATAACTATAACATCGAGGAGGTGGATGGGGCTGTTTCGGTTTGGGCTTGGTTCCGGGATAATGTTGCTACTTTGGATGTTTCGGTCCGGACATTTTCTGAATGGAAACACCCATTTGGCACGGTACGCTCTCAGATCTTCAAGTTCAAAGAACAAGACCCCACAAACTTGAAGTTACCATCTGTGACGGAGATCTTCCAGGTGGGACACAAGATGGGCTCGCCGCTCAAAGGGACCAGAAGTTTGTTGCAAATCTCACTTGCACAGGCAAATTATGTTGCCGGGCGTCTCATAGAGACTTCAGTTGTCGACCCAAAGACAGGCTCAATGTTGCTCTCTGAAAAGCCAGACCATGTGATTGACGCCATTCTTACGGATCAAGAGATATTTTGGAAGATGCTATTGGCCAAGCCAGGAGATGAATATGGGACGTTTGTCATCAGCCAAGTTAGCTTGCAGCAGCTTACTGAGTCTACAAAGTGGAATACCCCGCTTGAGACAACTCTTTTCCGGATTGTACCGTGGTTGAATTCACAGGCAAACCAGAACCTTCCGGCGGCTATAGTAGCTTGGTATATCATGACTTCGATGCAGGCGGCCAAGACGATACGGTGGGGTCCAATTTTCAGGGAGTTGAGAAGAAGTATGGAACTGATTTCCATATCGTATAAGTTGGATCTAAACAAGATCAAGGAGATCTTGGCCGGATCGCCTGAGCTTTTGGAGCGGTTGATCAAGATAGCGGATCTTCAGCAAAACCCGAACCGACCGATTTTTAAGCTAGACAATATCATCAATGATATGCATCAGAAGTCGGGGAGAGCACTGGTAAGACGTCGCCCTCAAGATATTAAACTGCATGTCCGGGAGTTACAGGCGTTTTGTCATCAGTACGATATCGAGGACAGTCAGCGTTGGTTGATTCACAATTATTTCAACTATCTCATGCACTGCGTTTGTGCTCTCGATGATACAGCGAGTATCAGTATCATAGGAGAGGTCATGAGTATCCTCGGGTACAACATGGACGTCAAAACATACACTAGCATGATCACCGGCTGGACTATGTCCCGTAAAATCGACAGTATCCGCAACATCTACGCCATGGCCATCGACCACAAAGTGAAGCTAGACTCTCACTTCTGGGGCTCCATCATCCATGCCTTCGCCTCAATCACCAACGCGCGTAGCGTCGTCAACGTCCTCTTCGAAATGGCCAGTCTCCACGACTCAAACCCCGATTTCCATCCCGCTCCGGACATCATCTGTGTCAACGCAGTTATCTCTGCCATGTTCAAATTCCAAGATGTTGCCGCCGTGAACCAGATTCTAGCCTGGGCTCAAAAAAGGGGAATCGAACATGACCAGGTCACTTACAACACTCTTATCCAAGGCCTCATTTCTTCCAAGCGCCCCGAGGATGTCCCCAAGATTTTGCAGGCCATGACTGAACGAGGTCTGAGCCCAGATAGCATCACCTTCACCATCCTCATGGAACATTCACTCACCAAAGACACCGAATACGCCAACTCCGAGCAAAAGGTCGCCGCGGTAGAAAAAGCCCTTATGACGTTCACCGAATCCGGAATTCCCATCGAACACAACACCTACGCCAAGATACTCGCAGTCCTAACAAGCCGCAACAAACTCCCCGATCCCGAATCCTGCCACGCCGCCTGTCAAACTGTGATTTCCCACATGACATCCCGAGGAGTCTCACCATCACGCTACGTCCATACCGTTCTAGTAGCACACCTATTCTCTCTAGGTTCCTCAGAGCGGGTAATTGAGCTTCTACGAGACTGGCAACTAGAACGTATCATTTCGGACCCCGCCTTCTGGGACACAGTTGTTCGGGGGTTCGCAAACCTAGGAGACTTGGAATGGGCGTTGCATTATGAGAAGAAGTTCCATAGTGATTTCTTCAATACGCGGATGACGCTGAATACACATTTGGCGTTCTTGAGGTTGTTCCTGAGAGAAGGAGATCAGGAGAGTGCGAGGAGGCGAGTTCAGAAGGCTGTTGATGAGATGGAGGGTGCAGGAGATCTAGGGGAGCGGCATTGGGATCACCGGTTTTGGGCAGTGGCGAGGGATGAATTGGGTATTACTGTGCGGGATGTAACAAAGACGGGTATCGTGGAGGGTCAACAGCAACGAGGACAGGAAGACGTGGAATCAATGGCGTGGTAAATGTTACAGAATAACAGACACTTGGAGATACAGATACAACAGGATACAGACATAACTTGACATATTACTCAAAGAAACAGAACCTAAACTCCATCCAACAAATCCGATTTTCCCAACAACCAAAAAGACCAAATACAAATCTAGAAAACTCCGTCGCCCTGCGACTTATAACAAAAACCAGAAAAGCAAAGAAAAAGAAAAGAAACAGGCCACATGAGTAATCCTGTCTACACAAACCATATGATATGCATCTCAATCAACAAAAAAAAGATCACCGCTTCTTCGGCTGCGCCAACTCCGCCAATCTAGCCGCACTAACCTTCGCAGCTGCCCGAACACGTGGCTTACTAGGGGATGTCTCTTCAGCAGTCTGTCCTCTGATTCTACCAGGGGTAACAGAGGGCTTAGTGATGGCTCCACGAGCAGATGTCCGGGAAGTTATCCGAGACGCTGAAGCGGCTGTAGGTCTTAAAAGGCCTGATTTAACAGGACTACGGGGGGCAGGCGCGGTAGTAGCGGACGCAGCGGATGAAGCTGTGGGCCCGGTAGCGCGGGAAACTGTGGTGTTTGCCTTCTCGGAGGGACGGACGGGCTGCTTGATCTTGCGGGTCTCGGACTCCTTGTTCTTGGCCGCGAATGTGGCAGTAGCGTATCCGGGGGTTCTCGTGGAGGCACGAGTTGTGGCAGGCTTAGCAGGGGAAGTCACCGCAGGGGCAGTTCGCGTTGGCGCGGGAGTCTTGGGCTTGGGCTTAGGCTTCACACCAGTTGTGAAAGTGCGAGTAGGTCCCGGGGCAGATCTGGCAGTCATAGATGGAGCGGTCTTAACGGGCGTCTTGACTGTGATCCCTTCGGGAACATCCTCATTGCGACGCTTCTTCTGTGCCCGATCCGAGTCGCGGGTGGCGTCGTCGTCTGAGTCGGTAGTGGGGCGGTGGCGCTTCTTGTTTCCGATGCCGTGGGAAATAGCGGTGTATTTTCCATCGCTGCTGAGTGGGCGGGTGGGGTTGGAGTTTTCCTTGTCACTACCAGGTTCACCTCCTTGCTCACCCGTAGCAGCAGAAGCCTCTTCAGTGCCCTTGGCGGGGAAAGCACCAGGGATGGCACCAAATACTGACTGGCGAACTTGGCGGATACTGGCCTGGCCAACGCCAGCACCGAAATCGGGCTTGGGAACTCCAAAATTGATAGTCTTGTCGCTGCGGAAAGAGAAAGTACTGGCAGTGTTGGACTTCTCTTCCGTTGTGGTAACCTCTTGGTTGGCTTCCTCCTCGGTCTCGATTGGTTCCTCCTGCTCCTCAATATCAATCTCCATATCACCAGTACGAATGGGAGAGTCTTTGAAACCACTGAACTTGGACAGATCAGGGTATTTGACCTCCAGGTTCGCTTCGGCCTTCTCAAGAGCCTCGTTCATAGATGGGCACTTATCACCAGGCGCAAACATTCGAACCTTCTTCATGGCGGACTTGAAAGAGGGAGATACATGACTGGTAGGAGTCACGGTAGTGAGATGAGGAGTATTAACTGTGTGCTTGCTCATACGGTGACTTGGGGTAGTCAACCCACGGGCAGCAGCATCCATCTTATCGGTTGTTCTGGTACCAGTGGGCGTCTTAGAAAGGGGGGCAGTCGAAGGGACAGCCAAGCTGCCAGTCTTTGGCGCGCTCTTTTTCAAAATGGACTTAATCTGGTCGAAGCGCTTCGCAGGCGCCATGGGGCTAGCAGTGGCGTCGGGAGTAGCAGGCGCCTTGCTACCAATTGGCCGAGCGATGCTGCTCTTGAAAATATTAGTAGAGGGGGCAGCCTCTGGGCCCTTGGAAGGGGAAGTGACCATTCTTATGGTGGACTCGGGAGCACGAGCGATGCCAGACTTAGTTGGGCTTCCCGTGCGAGTTGTCGTGCTCTGTTTAAACTTAGACGGCGAATCGGGCGCACTCATAGGGCGCGGGAGAGAGCTACCGTCCCGTGAGACAGGGCGAGCAGCAGAGGCGTCGTCTTCCTTGGTTTGCTTAACACGCTTTGAGTTGGGGCCAGCAATGCGTGATGTCGACGAAGCGGGGATTCTGCTAGGGCTAGTAGAAGAAGACTCGCTGTTCAGACCAGCCTTAGATGGCGAACGCTTGAGGGTAGATTCGCGTGTAGGTTCATCGTCCAAATGAGCCTTGGAAGACTTGCGCTTCAGAGACTTGAGCGACGAGAGACGGTCTGCGATGGCATTACCGGCAGTGGCACGCAGAGCCGCAGGGTGGTTCTCAATAGAATCCATCTTTTCAAACTCGGCATTGTGGGCTGCGCTGAAGCGAGTGCTGCGTCCCTTGGCTTGTGCAATCTTGCGACCGGAAATTTTTGCTTCCTCCTCTTTCTGGGCCTCTTGTTCGGCCACCATTCTAGCCTTGATAGCGGAAACCCGTCCACGGATGCCTTCCATGACCTCTTGGGCTTCAGCACTAAGCGTCTTGTCGAGAGATGGCTTGTTGACGGAGAATGTGAAATCAGATGACGGCGCGGCGTTTGACTTCTTTGGTGTGTCTCTAAGCTTGGTTGGAGTGGCCTGGGCAGCGACGAGAAGCTGTTCTGAACGGCTTGTCGGCTTCAAATCGCGGAAACCGTGGGTGACGGAAGAAGAGGGCTGAATGCTCGGGCGGTGAATCTTGCTGGGATGCATCTCGGACGCCGGTGGTCTAGCGGTAGAAGTCGAAGGAGTAGAAGGCTGGTGTCTCGCGATCGGCGATGATTGAGCTTCGCGAAACTTTGGTGGGGGGAGAGAAGGGCTGGATGGAGTTTCGGCGTATTCGTTAACCGGGGCGAACTTAGTAGGTGGTTGGATCGATCTAGCCTGGAGAAGCGAGAAATGGCAGGTCAGTTAATGTATTTCCAAGATTCATCACTGTGAGTATGTACATACCTTGGGGGTAACAGCCAGTCGTGAGCTGCGACGACGGGGTGGAGACATGTTATAAGAATATGACGCGCAAAGACGTTCAAGTCAAGGATATAATATCGGATAACGAGATGGGAAAGAAAAAAAAGTGTGGTTTGTTTATGCGCTGGCGATGATACACAGGTTATGGCAAATGATGGTCAATGCTATAGAGCCTGCAGCGGCAAGGATTCAAAGCTTGTTACTGTTTTTATCAGAAAGCTTGAGGGAATACTTTGAATAGGAATGTGTCCTTGGCGTGGAAGACACTTGGAAATAATGGATTAGAGACGGAAAAGATGAATCGCAAAACTAGACAAATACTTGGCTGTGTTGTATTGTCAAAAATTGAGATTTTGGGCTTTTAAGTTGCCATGGTTTCCCACCAATATACTAGTGAAAAGTCGCAAGTTTCAAAATCGAATCGGGCTCAATACAAACAAAGACTCCTACAAAAACCAACAAAGTGGAGGACAAAAAACATGCGACGCGATGTGGATATGGTGTTTGGGTTTGCCTTGTCGTCTCATGATGTTGCCTAGCAACATGCGTATGTGGTCCGTTCGGTCACGTTATTTTTGATGTAGGGTTATATAGTGGTCATCCGTAGGGTTGTGTTGACAAAGCACCTTGAACGGCTGCTTGCTCGTCTCAACCATTAAACCGCCGTCGGCCTATAAAGGTCAGATGACCCCTAAAATATTCAAATGGTCCACTGAAACCCCGAATATATAGGCGGGTGTCCGCGGGTTTACGAATTCACAAGCCTTCTCCAACCACAACGGCCCGGTCAAAGTGCCATTTTCAGGTGAATAAGCTCCAATTAGCTCAACAAACTGAAGCTCAAACACGCAACCATCGTGAAGCGTCTCCTTTTTGTGGCTTCAAATGTATGTGTGTACATATGCTCCAACTCGGACGTCCGCTCCTTGAAGGACCATCACTACCCAAACACTTTTGGACTTGTTTCCGTATTATCCAGCTTGCATGGCCATATGCACCGGCTCACCCGGTTCCTGTCAAACTGGTCGACCAATGGAACCTTCGGCCCATCTCACGTCATGGTACCATTGCCCCGTGACCTGCAGAAACTTTACAACTGAAGTGCCTTGGCTGCGTTTTCTAGAGTCGTCTTCGAGACTTTTATACTTGGCATGTGTAAAGGGTACGACGATCATGAAGCCTCGAGACTCGTAGTGTGCATCCATACAGGAAGCTTTGCCTTGTAACTAACGGCCCTGTCGTATAAACGGTCTAACACCATGGACCGGAGTAGTGTCCGACACAGTGCTACCTGGACAAACCACCAACGTTGCAGATTTGAGGTACTTTTGTGGCAAGAGCTGATGAATGCCTTATTTGATGAATTGAGGCGAATGGTTCATCAGGAAACTGACAACGCCGAATGTCACCGGGGAGCGACCGGGCGTCAGAGTATCATCATCGAGAAGCCACGAGTCTCATCTCGACAACATCGGAGAAGGATCGGATCTACTTAGCCGGGTTAGAGGGGTTAGCTGGGGCAAGCAATAGTTGCAGCAGGGCGAAAGGAGCGGTCCCGGTAACCAGCCACTAGGATTGATTTTCACCAAGAATTCGGGATTGAAAAGGTTGAGTTCCTGGGACGATGAATGTTTTGTAAAATGGACAAAGAACTATAGGATATGTGTGTGAAAAACAAGAGTCGGTGCTGTCGTTTTTCCGCCGTGAAAAATGACCCTCATCTTAATGATTTTTGTCGTTTTTGAGCCTCTAAATAAGCAGTAGCTAATTAGCACTTTTGTCCACCTATTCGGCGTCTTCCGCTTGGGGAAATACAACTGGAAGCGGAGGATAGCGATCCGGTCCAGGCACAAAATCAACCATTGAAGCTCTAGTGGCTGGTGGGTTATAGTGGATGACTATAGAGGAAGGACAAGGAAAACTCGACCGAGCCATTCTGGATTACATTGTACAGATGTTTGGATTCTTCTGTAAATGGCGAATCCATGGTATTTATACTTTTCGTCACCATGATTCACGATACTTCCATCCAAACTAGATTGATAAAAAAAGTGGCCTGTTTCTTTTTACGCCCGTTGTTTCTTTTCCTGGTCTTGCGAACCTGCCAAAACGTAAAAGTATGGGGAAAGTGCGCCCGCAGGAGAAATGTTTCCCGTTAATTTGCTTTTTTTTTTCTTCTCTTTTTTTTTCCCGTTGTTTCTAAAGCTATGGACAGGGTTCCCTAGGGCTGTGCGGGCGTTGACCATGAACCAAACATCAATACACAACTTCACTGGTCTACTTCCTTCCTCCAATAACACGTCTCCTTCCATTCCCATCGGAGTAGTGTTCCTTCCTATTTCCTGACGTAGTTCATTTGGTTGTTTCCTTCTCCATGGATTCACGGATCGTGACTGCGTACAAAAGCATGTAAGAGCGCCACAGCCATACTTGACACGGGACTCTTCATCGCTGCCAAGTAGCCCGTCGGCCACATTTGAGGAAAAGAGAACAACAAAAGCTGGCCACCTTTAGTAGAATCCATCTTACTTTTCTGACTTTCCCCGCACCCCCTAGACTAGAACTTCGCTCGACTTCCCAAACTTGGCGAACCAATCCTAGTCCATCGGCCGTCTTAGGCCCACATTAGTCGAGCCAAGGCCCCGCCCAGACCAGTGTTCGCCGGTGCATGGCGTGTTCCCATTACATAAAACGCTGGACGTCGCTCTGTTTTTTCGCCCGCTGCTACGCTCGAGCTACTGTTCTTGTTATCTCACAGTTTTTGTCGCCCACACGTTTCCATTGAAAATCGCAACTCTTCCTCCTTGCGCCCGCACTGCAGCTTGCGATATAGTCTTGTCAATTTTCTTGACACACCAAAAAAAACCTGCTATCCATTGTCTTGTCTTCGCTGATCGTTATTGGCCCGATTTTTTCTACCTATTTTGCGCTTTCTTATTTTTGTTACGTTTGAGTTGAGAGACGCCAGTTTGTCAACGGCCCTGCATCTAGAGATCCCCGTGCCTGGTCTTGTCTGAAATCCGCAATCGTGCTATCATACTGTGAGCTGATTTGTCCATCAAATAAGCTTCGACCAATATCACCATCATCGCCCTTGTTATTGACGCCATACATACTCGAACACGAGTTCTTTGGTCATCGATCGTTGATTGTTTGTGAGACACCCCTGGACTGTCATCTATAGTTCGTCGTTTCGACAAGAGTAGTTCGTCGCTTCCCGTCGAGTAGTTCGTGGCATCCCGGAGACTACCGGCTCCACCCACTATCGTCTGTTCCCTTATTTGGTTCCTGATTTTGTTACCTCATTGTGGTTCCTGATTCCGCATTTAAGGGAACTTTAACAGAATCCACGCTAGTAGCTTGTTGTGTCGTTGAATCGCCGTCCGTTTGTCACCACGGGTCCGGCTCCGCGAATTCTCCGATCCTTCACATCTGAATCTTAGGACTCGGCAACTACCTGTCCTCCCACCCATATCAGTGTGTTGTTTCACATTAGACATACTTGAAGTTGTCTAATAACCATCCGTCAATTCGAAGTTGTAAACATTGCACCAACTTCATAGTCACATTTCCCTTTTTGGTTCTTATAGACCAACTGACTTTTGGTGAAGTCTTTTTTTTTTCCTTTTTATTTCTGTGCCTCGTGCGTTGCGCCCGCAAAGCATCAGATTTTGCGCCCGCAGCTACCAAAACCCGACGTCACACACACGTCGCTCGCTTCCGTCCGGCAAGGGTAAAATAGGCGCCACCCAAAAAACCTTATTTTTCCTATTTGCATTCACAAGTTGTTGTGACAAACGGAACTTACCCGCTAGGCTCCGCTCCGTAGCTTCGGTCCCTTCTGTTGCTACTAACGTGGGTACTTGTGGTTTTTATCTACCCCACAATCAACACATAAAATCAAGACCATAAAAGCGTCTGGTCGTGTTACCAAAATCTTAGACACATCCAGTGGAAGTAACGAACCTAGCAGCCAGGCTTCGTCAATCGTCGTACAACTTTATCCTGCATCCGCTTTGCAAACACTTGACCCCCACTGAAAACCCAAAAAGGTAAAGCGGGTCCTTCCGTCAACTTCATCCATCTACTCGCTATCACGTAACTGCACGTGGAGCCATCAACACGTGCTTACCGATTTCGGTTGTTGCATACTTGTGCATCGATCGATTTGGTCTGGAACATATCATAGTGGAGTTCCAATAAACATGTCTATTGCGCATAGACGCCCATCAGCAAACGGCCATACTGGTGAAGATTCAATGGGATCTAGCCCCGACGCTGAACACAACATGGCATCGGGCATGACTCCTGCTAGTGTCAACAACGGTGGTGGTCCTCTTGGTCAGGATGTTCCCCAACCTAAGCGCAAGGGTGGACGTAAGCCTGTAAGTTTTATTAACCGAGTTCTGTCGGAGTTGTTTCTTTGTTCCACTTGACTGGGAGTTAGTTATATGACAACACTTGCTAACATGAATATAGATTTATGCTACTTCGGAGGAACGTAAACAGCGTAACCGCCAAGCACAAGCGGCCTTCCGCGAGAGACGCACCGAGTATATTAAACAACTAGAGGAGCGTATCTCCATCCATGAGAACAACCTCCAGAACCTCCAAGCCGCCCACCGTAATGCTGCCGACGAATGCTTGATGTTGCGGTACAAGAACTCTCTTCTTGAGCGCATCTTGCTCGAAAAGGGTATCGACGTTCAGGCCGAGCTTCGTGCCAAGACTGGTAGTCCTAGCCTTGGACCTACTCACATGCCTCAGAACATTGTCCAACCTCCACCACTCCAGCGCACCATGATGTCCCGTCATGGCCATGCTCGCCGTCCAGGGTCCATCGCCGCCAAGATGGAAGCTAACTCGCTTAACGCTCTGCCACCACCGCTTCACGGAATGGGCAACGGAACTATGGCGTCACCTCGGAATGTCCGTCCACCACCTTCATCTAACCACTCAAACTCACCATCGGCATCGGGTAATGGGTTTGGGGGAAACAACGGACTTTCTCCTGTAGGATCAGACATGATTTCTCGTGCTTCGGCTAAGGACCATATGAGCCCGATGCATTCCATCCCAGGTCAGAACCACATGAGCCAGGCTGTCCAATCGACACACAGCCATGGCCGTCCAGCACACACGTCGTCATACTATCCCACCCCAGGATTCCAAAACCATATTGAGCAACTTGGTAAGTCGTCACCTCCGAATATTTCACATTACGAAAAGCATACTAACCTTAGCAACAGAGCAAGAATACGACTCGCAAAACAACATGGTTGATGACTCTGATATGGACCGTCCTACCAACACACCAACTGCTCAATATGGAGCATTCTCAAATGGGGCCAACATGATGCCTTCACCTGCATCAACCCGTGGTTCTGGTGCTCATAACCATGACTCTATGCAATCACACCACACCAACAACGTCCACCAAAACCACAACCAGTCCCGTGTTCAACAGCAATCCGTCCAACAACAGTCTGTCCAACAGCCCGTCCAGCAAACTTCCCACCAAGGAGCCCAGGGTCAACAGTCCAACGGACAAGCCGCTAATACCGGCCAACAAGGCGCTGGTGGTCAGTTCCCATCGATGACGCAACTGTTGGAGGCGGGAATGGAATGGGATCCGTTTGGCTTGAGTGCTAGCATGGCTTTCCCTACACCTTTCACCTTTGACCAAAGCAATATGCGGTAATGTGGTAATTTTTGTTTGTATAATAATGTCTATGTACGACTTTTGTTTCTGGAGTTGTTGGGATGTTTTCGTTTTATTATCGTAAAAGTTTGGCGGCTTATATACCCATTGGTTTTGTTTTATTTTTTATCATTTTGCTCTCATTTTTTCCATAAACGATACCCTGGTATGACATTGAGTGTTCGGCACTCTTGTTGTGTCCGTTGTGGGACTGTATTGTTGGACATAGATTGCCGGCTCCACCATTAATGAGCTTGGTTTAGCCCAAAAGTTATTTTTGTTTAAGCGTTTTGAATACACTATTTCCTTGTGTATGTTATATCCACTGTACATTATTTGGGTTCTTATTCAGAGGGGATTTGACAATCTAAATGCCAGTTATTCTTGCGGTGAATGTGTTTCAATACAAAACTAGTTCCATTGAATAGCCTTTGAGACCATCACTCAAAGAGCTGCCCCCTTCAGGACATAACTTGACTGCCCACCTCTACATAGACCCTAACATAACCCATGACGATCTCGTGTCGCAACCCGTTCGTCCGGTTCGTCAAGAGCTTGCGCCACACAGACAGCTGATGCAAAACTGCGTCTAGATTGTCACGAAGCTCCCAAAAAGGCAAGCGGAGGAAGTAACACATCGTAGGGCTTGGACTACATTGGTTCAGGCCAAAACAGCCACACACAATTCTGTGGTATGCAATAAATACAGTGCGGGGTCAAACGCCACAGTGCGACGTATACAGTGTTGGAGCATTAATGTGGGTAGCGCCACACCGGGAGCCCTACTAGTGAATTCACCAAAATTGTGTGAAATTGGGAAAAATTAGCTGGGATGGGAAGGCCGGGGTTTAGCCGATGAAGAGAGGCTTTGTAAGTGGGTGGGACTCATGGCCGGATTTGGCGATTTGGGGCCCTTGCAGGAAGAGCCAAAATGAGTGCTTGCAGATGGGTATTCGCCTATGCTACGGGGACAGCCAACGATTGGGTAGGTATTGCATGACTGGGTAGAGAATTGTGCAAGTGACTGCCCGGGGAGGTTAAGAATCACGGAAATCCGAGGGAAAGAACTTGACAGTTTTGGGGAAGGAGATGGACATTGTAGGCGGTGTTTAGTGTATAGATGTAGAGAAAGCCACTGGAGGAGGCGGCTAAAATAGCTATTAGCAGCTGGAGATAGGGAAAGAGCAAGCAAGAATGACAGGAACAACAGTGAAGGGCAGAAAAAAAAATTATAGCCCACGCCCCTGCAGAAAAAAATCCATTCCTGAGAATCTTTCTCGCTTGTCACTCAGCCAAACCCACTCTTCTCTTTTCCAAGTCTCTTCTGTTTCCACCTTCTCTCTTTTCTTTTATATCTCATCCCCCCTCCACCACCTTGTGACTTTTTATACACTCCGCCTCCTAGGCGTTTAAACAAGAAACAAGAGACAAAATGTCGGTTGTCTCCAAGGTACGTTTGCTGACGAAATGCTGCTGTTGTTCTTGTGCTTGTTGTCATTGGAGAGTGGGCTACCCCGCCCGATGACTGTTGTGTTGTTGATGTGCCATAATTGGTGGATAGAAGGCCGTGATGGCGACAGCTTGCTGTTGAATTGGGTTGAGACTTTGATGTGAGATACTGTTGATAGCTCACCACATGGTACAGACTATAACTATAGGACTTCGGACGTACAGACAACACAAGAACAACTTGGGCCAATGATGTATTGTTTGACTGATAACTAACATGAATTGTTTTAGAACCCCTTTGACCTGCTCGGTACGTTTGAATGACCATACGACGTGCTCGTATTGGCCGTGATTCGATTGCTTCCGGTCTCTTAATCTCCGCCTCGACGACGCTGGAAATAGCGGGGTCATGTATTGCGCCGAATTCAACCACTCATGGTTTGGCGCTAAAAGAAACTAGACATGTCTGAGTTGAATCATGCCGACAGTCGACTACGCTGTTTGATTCCTTGGCATTGTCCAACACCAAATCCATCTACAGATGATGAAGATTGATGTGGCATTATGGTGTGATCAGCCAATTCTCCATTCTGCCTTCATTTTTGGAATGGTGGGACAGGTGCGGGGCACGGTCATTGTAGATTCCCAGTGGGGCAAACATCTGCTGTTATGACCGAGGTTGCGTAAAGCAATACTAAGCACGGCCATCAATGATGAGCTCGACATGGAGTGCAGTGTACTCCAGGCGAAACATGCAAGATGCGAGGATTAAGAGGCAAATGCAATTGATGTCTCGGCTATGCGAAGATGTCCTGTCATATCATGGAGGCATTGACTAACCCAATACAGGCGACGGCGACGCCCCTGCCGCTCCCGCCCCCGCCAAGAAGGAGGCCCCCAAGGCCGCCGCCGCCCCCGCTCGCCGTGGCAACGAGGGTGCTTTCCGCGACAAGAACGCTGGCCGCGAAAACAACCGCAACAAGCCTACCACCGAGGGTGAGGCTCGCCGCCCCCGTGGTGGTGCCCGTGGTCCCCGTGGTGGCCGCGCTCCCCGTGAGCGTGACGACCGTCACTCCAAGTCCGTCGGGTAAGTTTTTGGAGACGCTGTTTTATGTTTTGTGAGAAGAGTGTATTTCTAACCTGTTATTATAGTGGCCCCGGCGAGAAGCAGGCTGACAAGGCCTGGGGTGCCAACGAGGGCAACGCTGAGTTGAAGGACGAGATCGCCGGTGAGGAGATCGCTGCCGCCGACAAGGCTGAGGAGGAGACCGCCGAGGCTGCTGAGCCCGAGGAGGTCCAGAAGTCCTTCGAGCAGTTCCTTGCCGAGAAGGCCGCCAAGAAGGCCGCTCTCGGTGAGGTTGCTACCATTCGCCAGGCCAACGAGGGCTCCAAGGGCAACAAGAAGTGGGAGTCGGCTAAGCCCCTCGAGAAGGAGGAGACCGACTACTTCACCGCTTCCGGTGGCAAGGCTGTCCGCCAGCGTGAGCGCAAGGCCAAGCAGACTATTGACATTGAGCCCCGCTTCGTCGAGACCGAGCGCACCCGTGAGCCCCGTGGCGAGCGCAGCGAGCGTGGTCCCCGCGGTCCCCGTGGTGGTGCCCGTGGTGGTGCCCGCGGTGGTGCCCGTGGCGGTGCCCGCCCTGCCGGCAACTCTGCTCCCCGTGCCAAGCAGGCCAACATCAACACCAAGGATGAGGCTGCTTTCCCTTCCCTGGGTGCCTAAATGTCTCGTTACGACGAGATGAGCTCTTTGGATTAAACTGCTGTTGACGACATCTTCTTTTTGGAGATGGTGTTGATGGTGCATGTCTGTCTGGGGAGGCTGTCGACGCGGAGAGAATAAAAAGGTCATGTAGCTCTCTGGTGTGACAGCATCTTTGTTTTCTGTAACTGTTTTGCAAAGACAAGAACCTTGGGCGTACGAGATGGCTGTAAAAGGCTGTCACATATGATTTTGAGTGGTGGAATATTGGGAGAGAAACCAGTGTTTTGTTGTTTTGGTCATTATGTCTGGCTGACTGGATAGTTTGCGGGCGTTCGCTCAAGTATAAAAGAAGCGAAGAAAGAAAAAAAAAATTTAACAAATCAACAATATGGTTTTGCGGTGACTGATTGTATTGTGTTGTAGTGTATGATGTCATCAATTAATGTAGAATGACGGTGTTGTAGGTAGGGGAGTATGGACGAGGTCGTCGTTCAAAAGAAGACCTGTGGACTGGTTTCTGTTTTGTTGTGGTCAGTATGGATACCAGCTGGTCCATGTCTACGCAAACTAAGTCTGCCTATTAAACC
Organism: Huntiella savannae; assembly: GCA_001483325.1. NCBI lineage: Eukaryota > Fungi > Ascomycota > Sordariomycetes > Microascales > Ceratocystidaceae > Huntiella > Huntiella savannae. The sequence continues at coordinate 20,131 of LCZG01000178.1, forward strand.
TTGTCATACTTGCCAAGATCATCCTTCTCAACTGTGAAATAGTAAGCATGGTAATGGGGACCTTCCCCGGGATATCTCGATAGGTCACGTGCCTGACACGACAGGCGTGGACGATACCCAGGGACGACACAGATGGACTGAAGGGTTTTCATATAAGACTGAATTCTGAGCGATAGAGTGAATAACGGGGCCGGTCGAGAGCAGACAGACATAGAACGGAATAGTTTGAGTTTCCAGTAGGTGGGAGAGGATCGTAGGTTATGAAGTCTTGGCCTTGGAACTTACGAAATTCTTCGTGGAGAAGGAGGTGATTTGGCTCTAGGGCTTTCGCACAGGCCATGGGGATACCCATTTGTTTTTCTGTCCGCAGACGCTTCCGCTCTGTCATCCCAGCACAGATAGCAGATCAACCAATGCTAACCTTATACCCCCCATTCAGGCAATACGTACCTTTCTCGAACTTATAAACCCACGATCATGTAGGCAAGTCAACGAAGGGACGTCTCATCGAATTACCAGGCAGGCGAGGGTGACGGGGATGTTATTGGCCCTAATACTTTGGATGTGTGTGGTGTTTCGGGCTTTGAAGAGTCCGGAGATGGCGTTGATACGGTTGCTCGGAGGGATAGCGTCCGTTGAGTGTGGTTTGTGAGGATCTCCGGCACGGATTTCCCTTCGGGATAGCAGTGGAGAGAGAGGCCAAGGATATCGGCGGAGTGGTGGTAGACTGTGTTTGCACACGTGGTGTGCCAGATTATTTCCTTGTCGGCCATGTGTATCCGTCTAGGAAAGATGGATTCCGCTTGTACTGTCCACCCTTGGTGTAACCATTCAGGTCGATCCCAGGGTTCTAGGTATTCCAGTTCTGTGCTGCCCTTTGGACGTCTATTGGACTCTCAATTTTACACGCCATCCCATACATTACACCCATCGCTGCAATTTGCATTGCTTTATCCCGTGGACTATCCTGGATCATACATGATCTAGCTACCCATATATCTAGATCCTCCACGAGAAGTATACAGTTGTATAGTGTCTGCGCCATAGAACGTGGGGACAAGCTACCTGGTTGAGAAGTAATTTGGCTATTGGCCAGGGTGTGCATGACGGGTCTAGTTATGTCCCATCTGTAGTGTACTGCGGCTTACTCGGTGGGTGTGACGGTGGATGTTATGCAATGGCTTTTGGTGTCGATTGACCGGACAGAGCCGGGAAGGTTCATTCGGGTTGCGTGACTTATAAAGTGGCTCTGAGATAGTCTGGGTTCGATTTGGTTGTTTGGTAGAAAGAGGTCTTGTTTCTCAGCGTGTGGCATGAAGCCAAGTTCGACGGGGCATGTGATAGTACTATATCCCGTTTGAGTATCCTGGAACCCAGAGATGGAAATCAAGATAAGTGAACCCCCCTTCGTCACCTGAAACCTGGGAATTTCAGCAACACAGTTAAACTTAAGCGTGTTCAATGCGATTTTGATACCTCCGGATATGAAGGTTTTCAAACCAGCGATGGCAATGTATTCCAGGTTCCGGCAGAGTAGAAAGACCCCGTCAACCCCAGTTTTAAAATAATAGAGGTCTCGTTAAAGGTGTATACAGGTCATGGGAAGAGTCCGTTAGGTCCATATGTAAGAGGCGTCCCTCTAGCCTTTTGGATGTCGGGGTCGTGGAAAGTACATCATCTTGGGCCTTCAAGGGAGAACTTCTCCTCGACGTTTGTACCGTCGACGTTATATGTTAGAAGATATCTACCCCGGGAAGATGGTCCCTCGGTCGCCCGGGTTTCACAGCCCGGACATCCCTTCGGTACAGTCTATTTCAGAACAACGGATATACATGACTTGCATCCCGTATGGAACGTACCTGTCGAGTTGACCAGCCAGGTATTTCCTTCTTGGCATGAGTCTTGTACATGGAGGGACCACGTCTTGGATGTTAGTTCGATGTTTAGGAAGCCCTGGTAGTACGTACATACCTGCACTTCCCGTTGTTCAACACCGACACGAAGAAATCGTTGTAGACTTAGTTTCGGCTGCGTGGGAGTTAGCCTGGGCGTTCATATCTGATGATTCCAAATATTGCTAGTTAATTATCTTGTGATATAAAGGTCGAGATCCTTGTTCAACAAGCAGTATCCACTTTCAATAGTCGAACCTGTATTCCTCCTCATTTGTTATCACCGAACCAGTATATCAGAAGTGCGACGTTGTTCTTAAATCTGTCTGCTACATAGAATGCTATCCAAGTATAGCAGCAAAGGTCTCTTCTCCCCATGTTGTCATCGTGCTATTGCCGTGGTTGGAGTCGCTGCCACCCGGAACCCACTGATCATTGTCCGGATGTGTAACGTGGGCGCCCACAACATGGGACCGAATGTACCCGTGGACCTAATCGTAGCATCAAGAAATATGAACATCACAGTCGTAGGATGTCTCAACTAAACAGATAATCAACGAGATAAGGACATTATGGGAACAAACACTTGAACAAAAATACTGACGGTTTGTATTGAAAGCTACCAACATACTCTTTTGAATACACCAGATCAGACCACCAAAGGAGGCTATGATGTCCCCGACCTCACAATAATCCCACTATCTTCCCAAAAGGCTCATCGTCGACTCCTGGTGAAACGACGAAGCAGAGTGCGACAACGATTGATTCGGTGCTCACAGGCTCACTAATGAATGACATATGTCTGATATAGCGGATTGCTTGCACGGGAGGCACGGCCGTAGTATGCTCCGTTGACTGGCTTCTGCTTGGTGGCTGGCTTCACGCGAGGTCTCCCTGGAACATCCAATCTGAGTGTGGCTTTGGAACTGTTACGTTCCAGCATCTTCTCTGTAGGCTTCTTGTGCTTGCGATGTATGTTGAGGTTGTGGAGTCGGAAGCCTTTATACCCGCGTTTTTTGGAGTGTAGTCGGAGACGGAAAGCCTTCAGCCGTGTCATGCTTTGGATTGCCATAGGGCGAATCCACGCAACGCTATAGAACTCGGTGGGATGCCCCCTAATTTTGCCATAGTAGTTAGAAATGCCCACACGCCTGGCGTGGATTACACTTGGACTTGTGGGTTCAATAGGAGTAGCGATCGGCTTGACTAGAAGAGAAAAGATATCCGCATATGTCCCGGAATTATAAAGCCCCAAAAACAAATTGACTCGGATACACTTGGGGATTTGGGCCGGCGGGTCAACCGTGGACTGGGCGATTAGATTTTTCCGTGAGCGATGGGGGGCTCTGGCAAGAACTACTAAATGTTTTTCACTCAAGCCATCCACGAAACTCATGTTAAGACCCATGCGCCGAATTAAAGAAGCTTGCTTGGCCATTGGGGTCAGGTGATGTAATATGGGAGCTGATTTGTAGACTTTGAAACTTCTGTATGTCCTAATCCACTCCGTAGTGCTGAACTTGTGAGACCAAGACCACGTGGGGAAGGCATCACAATTGGTTCCCGTGACACCATAACGGTCTTTTGTCCACATCAAACTTTCTCTGATTCTTCGTGTGTTGATCCCATAGATTTGTTCAACGCCCTTAACCTTCAAAAACCCTGATATGGCGTTGAGTCTGTCGATCGGATACGTCAAAGAACGGCCAATATATGATCTTAGAATCCGATGAAGAGAACTCGTGATACCCAAGCAACACTTATCGTCAGGCTCAGGTATCTGCCCAAATGCCACATGATGATATGTTACAGTTGGACAGTTTATATGCCAGGCAAGGGTGAAATCTGTCATGTAAAGACGCCGAGGAGAAAGATGCTCTTCTTGCAGTGTCCATCCTCGGGTAGCCCACTCAGGTCTATATTCACCTTCTTCATAGTCCCATCGATCTATGGTGCCTGCAATGTTATAGAAGTCTATTTCAATAAATGATCGCGCAAAGTCGCGGCTATAACCGTACAACCCCGAGTTGATG
>LCZG01000184.1:2394-21976 GCA_001483325.1 Huntiella savannae
GAGAGTTGTTAGGGCGGTGGTGTTTGCATCTGGGGTGGCGATGGCGGTGTCTATTGGGTTGGGGATGGTAGTTGGTGGAGATGTCGGGACGACGGCAGCGGTGGTGGTGGTGGGTGGGGTTGAAGAACCCGGGGACTTGGATTTAGTCCGCTTGAGGAGGTTTTGGAACTTGTTCATTTTGATAGGTTTGTGAATGGGAGGGAGTAAGAACGGTGATGACAATATGGGTTGGCTTGGGTATAAATCAGGTTCAAAGAAAATGAGACGTCACCAATGAAAGCTGAAACAATCGAATGGCTGGCAAGATGGCTCAGCTAGGCATGTGAATGCTCGGTATTAATGTAGCTATATAATGGTAGGGTTATGACCCTACACAGTACGGTGACATCACCACCAACTTCATGCCTTTAAAAGGCAGATTGGTAACCTCCCACCCTCCCAATGAACCTCAAAAATCCTCTGCCCTAAAAACGTGATACGCCACCTCCTCATATGGATGGGCACTATCTAAGCGTCAGCACAGCCTCAGAAACTGGTTCTTAAAAACTCACATTTTCAAAGCCTTGACAACCTCGCGGACTCTCTCCTCGCCAACCACTAACGTCTCCACACGAACTTCCTCTACTTTTTCTAGTTTCCCGGATTCTCCAATGTGCGGGTTCGCTGTGGCGCTGGGGCGGAATTGGCCGGTGCCGGTGGTTTGCCAGGCACATTCGGTGTAGCTGGGGGTTGCTCCGGTGATGGTGGGGGTGAAGCCGGCGCCGGCGGCGAATATGGCGGTTTTGACCGACTCGGCGGCTGTCAGGGGAACGTAGAATACAAGTGAGAATTTAGACATTTTGGTGGCGGTTTTATAAATCGATTCAAGTTGAGAATATCACAAGTGACTGGAAAGAGTAGAAGTCAAGTTATCTTGGTGGGGATATTTTACCCTAACAACCCTATTTTATTCGGACATGTTCATATAATTATTCTTGACGTCACTATATGCACTTAATCACTCTCATCCTCTTCCTCTACCAATGTAGAACTTAGGGCTCCATTAGCGCTTCTGCCGTTTGCCCTCGATGGCCCCTCTGTAGAATCTCTGCCTCCCCGTGGATGAGCCTGCTTCCAAATCTTACCCTCCGTAACCGCCTTCTCACCCACCCAATGGCCCTCACCCCAATCACCACCGCAAACTGGACACGTCCGACCTCTCCTGCCCTGGAACATCAACTCAGCACAACGGTCATGGAGTCTACCTAGACATTCTGGCTCGACACACCTTTGTCCCTTGGTGATGATTTCCTTGCAGGCGAGACAGTCCTTTATCGGTTGCCACCCGGCACTATCAGGGTCGTTATAAGTATCTTTTAACCAGCCCTTTAACTCTGCCAATGCCCGTGTTGATAGTGCGTAGAAGGAGGTTTCGTCGGTGAGAGTAAGCCATGAGGTAGAGACAAGTTTTGCGAGAAGCTGAGTGACATCGCCGTGAGTTAACCCACGATCGGGCGCTTGCGAAGCACTAGGGTCGAGAGAGGGACGGGGCCCAGAAGGCGGGCGGGAGAGTTTCAAGCATTGTTCGCGGGATAAAGCCATCACTTCCAACCGCTTAGTATTATACGTTGCGAACATGGCTTCAAGGAGTCGTCTGATGTAGGATATTTGGTCTGGCGAGAGGGTTGTCGCAAGTTGTGCGGCGGGATCGGAGTTCGCGTTGATGAAGCATAGCATTTGGACACCCGTGGTTTGATCGGTGAGTGTCCGGATGTCATAGTCTACCTCGGCAACGCGATGGCGCAGCGTGGTTATCGTGGACTCAAAGCTGGCGGGGGATGTTGTGCTGGCGAGTTCTTGAAGGGTCGAGAGGAGTGTTTGCGCTTCGGGGAGGGGAATTGACCCGCGGGACATGAGAGCTTGGAGAAAGCCCAATGCGGCAAAGTCTTGGGTAGCCATTTTGTGTAATTTTTTAATAATGTTGGTGATGCTGATGTAACGTCTAGGCTCAATTCACGATTGAACTAAATTGTCGGGATTCTTAGCGCGCGTAAATTCCTACTTGCAATTACCCGCGTAAAGTGCTTTCCTAATTAGGCGGGGCCAACCTGCTCGTGCGACGTGAAATGCAGCTGAGCTATGAACTTGATATTCAGGAATGAAGGGAAAATGGGCCCCTTGAATTATCCCTTGCGTATGATTGAATGAGACGTTACGGATTAAGTTTATTGATTTTATGAGTGAGAAGATTTGATGAATGTGAGAAGGCACTTTTTGAGGATAGCCCTGACTTGAAAGACCTCTTTTATACCTTGATAGCTAGTCACCCTAACGGCTCCACATCCGAATCCATGCCGCCCCCACTCACTCGGAGCCGCACACTTAGGTCACATACGGTGACGTCGCGGACCACGCCGCCGCCGATCCGGGCGGATTCTAGAGGAGATGATGGGGGAAGCGACTATTCACCCGTGAGTGGGTCACGGGACCTGGCGGGAGTTTTGACAGCGGCCGTCTCTGGGGGGACAAGCAGTATGAAGCTATTTATGGGGAATTTGAGAGCGTTGGGACTAGACAAGAGGGGTGATTGGCCCGGGATTGACGAACGGTTATTTATAGGGACTTCAGGAGGAAGTGCGGGGCAGAAGCGGAGGGTGGGTTGTGTTGAGTGGGTCTTGTTTCATTTGTTCCGATTGTGGGACCCGGAAGAGACCCGATTGGTGAGTTGACTTACACGGTGGGTATACACGACATATGTACAGGAACTAACCAATCTAGAAACTCCAATCGTTATTCCCACCACCTGACCAAGTAACCTCTATCAAACTTCGCACAAGTCTTCTGCAATCCCTCGAAAGTCTTAAAAAAGCAGGTATTCTCCCTCGCGAAACGACGTTGCGAAAAACCATGCTAGACGAATGTAAGGGGGATAGATTGGAGGACGTCCTTGCGGCATTCTCATCGGCTGTTTTGAAACAAGCTGTCACGGAGAGTAGTCGTGGGGTTCATCCACCGATTGCGCAGACGTTGGCGTTGGAAAATAGAGGGTATTCTGGGGCGGGAATGGAAGCCGCGGTTTTGGGGTTGGCTTATCGGGTTTCTTTGAGGGGTCTTCTCGAAGAGAGAGAGGAGTTTAGAGGGTTGTATAGAGAGTTTGGTAACGTGTTGGACGGGAAGGAAGAGGAACTGGCTAGACGAGGTGATGAGGTTGAAAGAGGCTTGCCAGAAGGGACTATTGGAGGTGAGGAGAAAGAAGAGGTTTTCCGGATGGTGCATAATAACTGGGCGGGGAGTGAACAATGGTTGGATACATTGTTACATGGAGAGAGGAAGACTTCAAATGACCCCATTTTAGGGAAACCGTTCAAAGTCGTTTGGAATAAGTTACACACAGGCACGTTACAGGAGTTGGACGATGAGAAACCCGGAATGTTGGATCAACTGGACGAGAGAATCCGGAGACAACAAGACCGTCTAGCGAAATGGCGAGATTTCAAAGACCGGATGTTCGGGGCTGGACCTCGTACTCCGAGTCCTAGTAAGAGGTCTCGAGACCCAGAGAAAGAAGTTGGCGCGTTAGCATTGCAGTTTACGGCGCATTTGGATCTCACTGTTGCTGCCACGGAACGTCGACGTCGTCAGGATGAACAAGAGACGCTTAGTATGGATATGGGCGGGTACCGTGATCTACTTGCAAGCTTTGCCCGAGATTATAAATCTATAAGTCTACCTGCTAAACCATCGGTTTTGACAACAGCTTTTACTAAGCACCAAGTCAACCGGAAGTCTCCCATGAAACCACACCCGGTTGTCGAAGACATCGTAATGCAGGATGACGACCACTGGCCTACACCATCACCGCCTTCTATCCGCCAGTCTCCATCACCCCTATACAAACCAGAAACAACACCACTTCGCGATCTCCCGCGTGCCGCCCTCTTTGGTGCCGAGAAACCATCGCTTGATCCACCGAGTAAATCTCCCCTCTTACAAGTCCCCCAACAAGAAAGCCCCTGGGACATCGCCGTCGAACGACCCATCCGTGTCCGTCGCGGCGATGAAACACCCTCACGGCCATCCGCTCTCCGCCGGGTCCCTAGTCCGAAACCTGGGTTGAGATTGTCGATTGGGCCGGGTGGTGTTCGACGGGGCGAGGAAAGTTGTGGCGAGGAAGATGACTTTGCGGAGAGGAGGAGACGGGAAAGTAAGAAGTGGCCGGCGAGATTGGATGGTGGGTATATGGCGCAGCCGCAGACTTGGACGCCGAGGAAACAGATTGTGGAGGAAAGATTGCCCGCGGGGTCTCCGATGGATGTGGATGATAGGGCGGAGAGGGTCTTGGAGAGAATGGAGGTTGCATCGCCTACGCCGGTTAGGAGGGTCGCTACGGGGAAGAAGATGAGTTTGGCGGAGAGAACTAGATTGTCTATTCTTGCAGCTCAAGGTGGTGATGTTACTATGGATGAAGAAGGGGATATTGAGCTACCCGATATCACGACGTTATCTATCGATCGATCTACTACTGAGGCCCCACCAGTTGATCAGCCATTTGAGGATCTGGTATCCCGCACTAGAAGGAGCATGGCTGGGTTCGAGGCTGCCCAGAAGAAGGCCCAGCTAGACCGGAGACGGTCTAACCGGCTACAACGTGTTGGATCTAAGCGAGAAAAGTCACGACTGGAGGGCATGACTGAGGAAGAAAGTGAAGCCTACGAACAAAGCTTCTTGGAACTAGTAGATGGCGCAGAAGATGACTACGATGCCATCTTTAAAAGTCGCCCCAAGATCAAAACTAGCCCTGTGGGGAGTCCCGAGCGCGGAAACTTCAACGGATAACCAATCTATTCAGACAATAAAAGTACATAAAACATCTCCTTCTTTACCACCCCTGCTTCGTCAACTCCTGCACTCTATCAACCGTCGCCAAGAAACTCTCTCTAAACCGCGCTCTCCACCGCTCACTCTTAAGTCTCTTCCTTTTCAAACCCGGCCGCTCATGGGCCCTCTGAAGTCTCTGCAACTTCTGAATCTGATTCGCTCTCATCCGCGTATTCAAAATTCTCAACGCCATAGCCGCATCCACCGACCCCGAAACGTGAACCGTACGACCAGTCGAAGGGTGCAGACGAACAGGCGGCCGGATCACCCGGCGCGCCGTAGACACGTATTTCCCGCCCATGATGGCGCTGGTCATGTCGGTAAGGTTGATTGGCGAGATGGGTGGAGGAGCCGAGTAGATGGGGGCGGAGGTGGGCCGCGTCGATTCGCTGGCGCTTTGGCTGGCGGGTAAGCTGGGCTTGAGGATGTTGGAGGATACCCAGGCGGAGGTGGGGTCGCGGTCGGCTAGCGTGGGGGTTGTCGTTGTGAAGAGGCGGAGACCGGGGAGGCCGGCCGTGGCGGCGACCGGGCGTCCGAGGAGGGTCCGGGACAGAAAAGACCTAGAACATGATTCATTAGTATACTACTTTACACCCTTCGAATTTATTCAAAACTCACATTTTATCTGCCAATCTCAAGCGCACAGCTTGCTTGCTTCCCAACTATACTTCCTCTCCAATCCCATCCACCCGCTCATGCACAAAATCATCGCCCCACCGCTGACTCAGCAACCCTATCTGGTAGGGTCCAGCCTTGTCGCGGTAGGAGCGCAGCCTTGCTGGAAAAGTTATTTGACGTAGATAATTTCTTGATATTTTTAAGGTAAATTGAATCACGGTTAGTGGTTTGATAGCGATTGACGACATTTTCTGTGTATTTTGGTTTTAGTCCCCTTTTCGACTCTTTATCGACACTTTGGAGCAGATTCGACAAGTTTCGTCAGCTTTTTTTTTTGTTGGGACATTTTAAGATGGCTTATAATCCGTATGGTGGTAGGTTTTCTTTTCCTTTGGAGAATGCGATGCGATGCGATTGGTACTGACTGTGGTTTAAAGGGTACCCGCCTCCGGGATACAATGGATATGGTGCGCCTGGTGGTCCGCCAGGGAGAATGAACGGTGGGATGCCCATGAACGGCCCGCCTATGAATGGCCCGCCGGTAATGGGTGGACCTGGTATGGGTAAGTTTGCGCCGATTGGTGTAGCTTGCGGTGGCCTTGACTAACTTTGTTTTCTTCCTCTGTATAGGTCCCCCGCCTGGCATGGCCCCTAGCATGCATAACCCCGTGGGGTCTCCGATGTCCCGCAACCCGAACCTCCCAATGGGTTTCACGCCGCCGCCCAACATCAACTTCAACGCGCGGGTGATCCGCCTAGGAACGACCAGCAAGGCCGGCAACGGCGCACACAAAGACGGTCTCGATAGCCCCGCGACCCCATTGACGCCATTGGGCCCTGCGCATGGGAGACATGGCGCTGGTGGCGCACCCCCAGCTAGTGGGGTGTTGGAACAGAGTAGAGCGAATGCTCGTGAGGCCCAACAGGCTTTAATTCCACCGACGGCGGACGAAAAACTGAGGACGGTGTTTGTGGGGAATATCCCTATGGCTGTGGGCCAGGGAATTGAAAAGGTGTTGGCGACAGCGGGAAAGCTCAAAAGATTTGACTCTGCTGCTGGGTTGTTTGCCGACAAGGACAAGCCGGATGTTTTCTTCGGTTTTGCTACGTATGAGGAGGTGGAGTCTGTGGCTGTTGCGCTGGAGCTTCTTCGGGGTGTGAAACTCCCAACAAAGAAGCAGGAACCAGTGGACAAGTCGGAACATAAGAAGGGGGAGGATAAGGATAACGCTTTTCCGGACATTGAAAAGATGGAGATCATTCTTGCCATCGATGAGCAAACAACTAAAAACCTCGATTCTAAAATTACCGACCCAGCTACCATCTCATCAAAGGTGGAGAAAGCTCGTTCACAACTGACAAGGGCCGTTCGCGACCTTTTCAGACCACCGCCGCCGTCGGCGTCGACTCATGGCGGGGCTTTAAGCGCAGATGCAATCCAAGTTGTCAACATTAACGTGGCAGGCGACGATGAACTCTCAGATATCCCTCCTGAGATGCGCGAGATGGTGGCGGGAGAGATCGCGGCGTTCCGTGAGCGTAGTACACAAAGAGATCTGGAACGCATGCGCAGAGAAGAGGAACTTGAGGAGAGAGAGCGTCTGAGAAATAACGCTGGCTCTGGGCGGACAAGGTCGCCGCCAAGAGGGGTCCCTACGGGGCCACGAGCGGCAACGGGGGGTAACTCTGGTGGCGGCAACGGGATGCAGATTCTGGCTAGTTCGGGGTTGTCACATGCTGATTTAGCTTTGTATAAAGAGCATGAAGACACTGATGCGTCGGATGAGGAGCTGGATAGGAGAGAAAGGGATAAGAAGAAGAAGGAGCAGGATTCACTGTACGCTGATGCAGAGAGGAAGTGGTCTTCGAGGGAACGGTCACGGACAGCTGCTCTTGAGAGAGAAAGAGAACGGGAAGAGCAGGAAAGAAGTTTGCAGGAGAAGGTCAGGGAAGAGACGTTGAAGGAGCAGAAGGAGTGGGATGACGTGAAGATGAAGGAGGATAAGGGCCACTTGTACTACAGAGACCATGCGGCATGGGCTAGAAAGAGAGCAGTTGAAAGAGAAGATGAAGCAGCTAGAGATGCTGAGGATAGATTGGCGGAAGAGGAGGAGTTGAGAAGGGCAAAGAGGGAGCAAGAAAAACAAAAGAATGGAGAATCTACAACACCACAGACAAAGGAGAAAGAAAAGGAGGCAGCGCCACAACCCTTCAAACTGTCTCTCGGAGCGGCAGCGCAAAAAGCACAAGCTAAATCTCGCACCCGTACTCGGCGCACGGTAGCTGAGGTAGAAACTCTTCTCGACGCGGATGCCGATGCCCCACAGGCTAAACGTCAACTAATCCCGATAACGCACGAACCTGCGTCGTCGCTCTCTGAGGCGGAAATCACAGCGGCTGTTAAGGGTGTAGCTGCGGAGATCCCGGCGGACCAGGATGGATTATGGAAGTGGCCAGTGGCATGGGAGTTTTTGGACGACGAGATCATTAGAGGGAAGGTTCGGCCGTTTGTGGAGAAGAAGGTGGTGGAGTATTTGGGGGTGCAGGAGGAGGTTATTGTGGAGGTGATTGAGGAGTGTTTGAGGAGTCGGAGGGGAGCTGAGGAGGTTGTTGCGGAACTTACGGGGGCGTTGGAGGAGGTGGAGGAGTTGGTTAGGAGGGTTTGGAGGATGGTTGTTTTCTATTCGGAGTGTGAGAAGAGGGGGTTGCCTGCTTAGAGTACATAGGTTTCTACAATGGGTTTTTTTCGGCGCATTTTGGTTTTGTGGATGTGGTGTTTATACTGTTGAAGCTTCTTGGATCATGGTGATATAAAGAAGGTTATTACCTGTGCTATTGTACCCGTGGAGAACCGTAGATATGTTGTTCGTCTGAATATGGAAATATTTGACGAAGTAAGCTGGTGGGATACAATAAACTCGCTGGTTCACTTGTGATACAATTGGTGGTGATAGCTGTAACACCTTCCAATGCTGGGGCTATTTGGGTATCTAACCCTAGACACTTTGACTTAGGAAGTTGTGACGTCGTTTTTAGTTTGTTACCATTTCTGTATTCACGATATAATGCAATTAATTTTTAAGTCCGGTTATTATACCACTTCCACTCGTTTAATAATCTTCTCACGTGACCATATCTGATAGAATGGCAAGTTTCCCGCCTGTCCACCTTCCTGTTCTCCCACCAGGTCAAGAACCTCAAAGTCAACCACAAACGACGACTACAGCTGCGGTATCAGCGACGACAAGGACGTTAACTACCCGGCTATTAACGTTATATTTCCGGGCTCCGGCAAAGTCATTTTTCAGACAGCGGATTGATTATCTCTCGTTTGCGAGACCTGCGCATCAGCGGACACTAGAGCATTTACAGGCGGCTATCCATAGTGAGAAGGATGTGTTGAGACGCATGGGGAGACAGGCGGGGTATTGGGTTGCGGGGACTAGTGGGGGAGTTATGGTTACAGCGGTGAAGAAGTTTGGGTGGCGGGGTGTTAGAGAGGGGATGGTGGGGTTAGGTGGGAATGTTCTGGTGGGAGGTGTTTTGTATTCGGGGTATATGGAGATTATAGAGATGCTGGGTTGGCGAGGTGTTCATGGAGGCGTTGATGGGGGGAAGGCGGCGGTTGCGGGGTTCTTGGCGGGTGGGTTGCAGAGTTTGGTGGCGGGACCGGTGGATGTGGTGTTGGTTAAATGGGATGCATTGTTAAGAGAACGACATGCAAAGGGGATGGAAGGGGCACCTCCTAGTCTTGGGAGGTTTGTTGGGAGGACACTACGGGAGGTGGGTTGGCGGGGAGCATATAAAGGGCTACCTGTATCTGCAGGGCGTGACGCAGTAGGTAACGCAGCGTTCTTTGGGGTGTTTGAGATGGTTAGGGGAGCAGGATATCTAGGCTTTATCCGGTGGTGGTATGGAGGACTTGAAGGGGATATCATAGATGACTTTGCAGTGCGGGATAGTAACGGGGTGCGGGTCCTTCATCCACACTACGCGATTGGCCCGGGGTTCTTGGGGATGGGAGGGGTAGCGGCGAGTTTTTGTCAGCAGGGTGTGTTTATGCCGGTATACGGGGTTCAAAGGATTCTGTGGAAACGGGAATCGGAGGGGGTTTCGGGGGGGTTTAGAGGGGCGGTTGACGAGGCTAGAAGACTGGCGAGAACGGAGGGCTTGTCGTTAAGGAGGTGGGTGTATAAAGGGTTTTGGGGGACGGCTATTAGACAGGTTCCGGGGACTTCGGCGGGGTTGATTATTTTTGAGATTTTGAGGAGGAAGGGGGATTTTGGGGGCGAGGTTAGATTGGTTATGGAGGGGTATGAAGTTATTGTTGCATGAGATGGATTATATATATGTATGTATGTATATGCTAATTAGAGTTCAGATAATGGGGTTGAAATCGGTGGATGTGTTGGAATATGACGAGGAGTTAAGAGTCCGTTGATATTGTAAATTGACGTATCTGGAATTGTTAGTTTGTTCAAGTTCCGGGGGGAGATGGAATGTCACTTACCAAGGTCAATTTCCGTATGAGCAGGGAACCAAACGGGACCATTCCCCGGCTCACTTGTTCGTCGACAAATACAATGTAACACGGTAAACTGCGAGCGGAACGAATGTCTTCTTAATCTACAATCGAAACAAGACTTTGCAAAGCCGCCTCTACTTTCATTAGATACCAGTTCAACTAGGATGAATACAGATAAACTTACCTGGTATCCCAAATAAGTTCGCCGTCGAAATTCCCCATTACCTGGGATAAATCGACCATGCTCCTTCGCTCTGAGTGTCCATCATCTAAGGCACATGTCGCTTCTATAGAGACATAATGTGTATCTGGGACTCCGGAGAAGGAACTTGTTAAGGTTATATCCCGACAGGTCTCTCCTATTGTTGTCACTGGAGACCCGGGATGTGGGGCCGGATGGGCATATGCCGATATAGCAAATAACAAAGTCGATATATATATCAGACGCATTGGGCACAAGAAGGTGATGTTTGCTTAGGTTAAGAATTGAAGGAATGAAGAAAATGGATGTTGGAAGAAGAGATATTGGGAAATTTATTCATCGAGTAAGAGGGAGATTTCAGCCCCTTTCTAAATACCATGGCTTGCCTGACCAGAGCAAAAAAAGCTGGGTATCATCATGGCGCAGCTCGGCTTGGCAAGGGAATTTACATTTCATCGCGATATGTGTTGGGGCAAATCACGAGGTGTTGTCAGATAGGGTTATTTTAAGACACATGAGAGATGGATAAGAAACATTGCATTTTGGTATAAGTCGTGAAAAAAGATTACAATGGAAGAAAGTAAGAATGGGGGAGAAAGAAGAAAGAAAAAAAAAGTTACCGTCCTGGGAGCCCGCCCATGGGCATTGTTGAAATTGATCGGGGAGATGATGATGCTGCCTTGTGGTCTAGCTCCGCCATACGGATAAGAGCGGTCTCATCTTCTTCGCGGTTCTCACCGGCATATTTTACTTCGTAGCTGACTGAATAGACAATTCCATCCTGGCTATGCACCTTTCCTTGTGCATCTCTTTGTGCGGTGGATTGTAAGCCTGCGCCAACCTGTATATTCTTCAAATCCTCTTCTAGCGAGTCCACCCGTTCATGTTGTTTGCGGGCGCGAGAAGAGGCTAGTTGGGAGTTATTGTGGTTACTGGAGATGTAGTATCCTGATTTGGCGGTGCGAGAACGATTGGTGGAGCCGGAGAAGACGTGTGGGAATAGTCGGACGAGGATTACCCTGAGAGAAGGCATACAGGCGCAGATGATACCGACGTTGATTTCGATGGTGGACCAGAGAGAAGCTTCCCATTGGTCCCAGGTTGGGTTTGTAGAAGAGGCGAATTGGACGAGAGAGCGGAGACGGACAATGGAGATTACGGTGACAAAGGTGCCGATTATGAACATTAGAGCGACACCGAGCTTTTTCTTCCAGTGGAGTTTTAAGAGGCGGAGTTGGGAAAGTGGGATGGCGAGCATGATTAGATCGAGGATGATGGAGGCAGCGGCATTTGCCCAGGCGATATGGTTGATGGACATACAAGTGCCTTCAGTCTCAGCGGACCATTTTGTCCAAAAGTAGGAAATTGGGTTACATTGGAAGATGGCGACTAGGAGGAAGACAATCCCGTAGACAACATCAATGCCAACACAAGCCCAAAGAAGAGAGCGGACACCCTTTCCAGGGAAGATACGTAGATAGAAGAAGAGAAGAGAGAGCTTCAAGAGGAATACTTGGGCGAAATAGAGGACTTCCATGATGTAGAAGAAGCGGCCAAAGTTGGTGATGGAGTCGAATGTGAGAGTCCAGACATCCCGGGCGAGTCCGTAGTGTGTTAGGTAATGGGAGTTTATAATTGATGAGGGAATGCCGGTGACGAGGGTGACTAGGATGAAGAGATCGTCTAGGCCGAGATCGGTACGGCAGATGAAGAGTTTATAGAAGAGCCGGGTAGCCACGACGAGGCCGGAGATGGTGCCGAAGATGTCGGAGACGGTGTTGTATGTTTTGGATTTATTCCGGATAGGCGCGTTACAGGTTGTTGAAGTGACGTTTTTGGTGGCTGGCTTTGGTTAGGTTACCAGGAAACGAGCGGAGCGAGAGAAAAAGAACTTACTGAGCATGTCTTTGGGACTGCATGAGGATAGAACGCAGACTTCGATTTGGTAGGTGAGAGTGGTGTTTGCGCAGATGCAGGTGTTGTTGGTTAATGAACATGGGGAGTCTTCAACTGCGGCGACAAGACAGGCGAGCTGGTTTAGTTTAGTTTTCTTGTATACAAGATTGGATGGGGTATCACGGAACAGTTAACTTACACCACAAGTAGGAATATCCGAAGCCCCTACAACAGCCACTCCAACGCCAGCCAACAAGGCGACGAAAAACCGTGATAATCTCATAGTGAAGTGGAAAACGGAAACCAGTCCAAATGGCTCATTAACAGGAGAATCCAAGAGAATGGAAATGTGGGAGAGGATGTATATATATATATATATAGGTATATAGGTATATTACAGATATATTGCTAACTTGATCATAGCCATGTGGAGAAATTACTTCGTTCCCCTAGTTTGACGGGAGTCTGGGTAGTTTAGTTTAGGAAGATGCATATTTTTCCAATGGAAGGGGTGGTTTTAGACTGAGCGGTTTTGAAATCTTGACGGGTTACGGGGATTCAGGATGCGATGGGATGGGATGGATGAGGTTACTACCGGGCTTTTGGACGTTTGATATGAAGGATGTGCCCAGGAGGTTGACGATTGTTGACTAGAGTTGGGTAATGTTTTGGCATTAGAGAAAGTAGTTCGTCTCGGGTTTTGAAAACACGTTGTAGATGTGTTTGACCAAGTTATGCAGGTACCTTCATCAACTCTTTCCTTTAACACTGACTTACACGAAAACGCAAACCGGTGTCTTACCCATGCATGTTATATGTAACTCCACAGCTCAGCTGTAAAGACACTCACCACCCCCCATGTTCACATATGCACATTTTCAAATCATCAGCTCCATAAATTTCATCACCCTCCATTCCAAATCGTAGCCTCATGAAGATCAATTTGAACCAACACTATCCAGTCCACCAACCAGTCTCTATAATCAGTGATACAATCTACGTGCTACCAGCTTAGCCCCATCCGACCTCTTCCTTCCTTCCTTCCTTCCTTTCTTTCTTTAACCACCATGTATCTTGCATCCGCTGCCTTGCGGCCTTTTGTCACTTTAGTCTAGTCGATCACGATGACCACTCGATGATGCGTTTGTTCGAGGTTCTTTTACTTCCTTAGCCTCTTTAATCCAACCAAAAAGAAACCTTCCACATCTCTTCTCTCTCTTCTAAATCTCTCTACCGAAATACAAGCCGATCCACTTCTCATTCTTCCGAAAAACTTCCCTATCATACACCATAAACCCAAAAAAGAAACACACCTTCCCTTCTCATTCATTCTCCCCTCCGCTCCTTCCTCACATTCCCTCTTTCCCTCTTTTTTTCATCTCCCTCCTTCCTATCTCCTCCTCTTCTCCTCCCATTTAGGTCATCCCCCACCAAAAAGAAACGGGAAACCGCCCATCCCGTCCACTAAACCCCACGAACCAAACGGCAACTACCTACGGATCTCTCCAGGTGCATCCTTGAAGACTAATTGTTATTAGAACCAGGGACCCACAAATTCCTCCTCCGAGTCCTCGAGTCTATAGGATGACCTCGAGTTCCTTCCAGGGGCAAACCACACGATATAGAACAATTTACAGGACTGTTGGATTATTTGGTCTGGGGTTTTCTAGAAACTAAGCTGGTTTCGGGCTAGTGGCGGATGATATCTTGTGTAAGAGAAACTAGGTTTTTTCAACTGAGGGAGTTGACTGTAATTTGACCGAGTTTGTTTGTTTCGTGGGATACATAGATTTAGTGATGTGATGAAACGGATATCATAATGTACATACACTGTGATTCCTCAACCTACCATCCCGTCTCTATACGGCCCGAAAAGTCCCCCAAAATACGCAAAACATTCATCATCAAGCATCTTCCTGACCGTCCGACAAACATCAATCCCCTCAAGTCCCGACACCTGCCACATGTCACCTTTCGTTCTTCCACTCGACCCGTGGTACAAAAACCTATGTACTAATCCGGAAATCCCAGTCCTTTCTTTCCTTTCTCTCCGCCACGTCAGTGCATTACATGGCCCCTTACTTCACACGCAAACCCAAACAGACTATCCCACCGTTCCATCTGTGCGCATGTAACCTGTTTGCACGGATTGGACGAGTTGGTAAAGGAACGAAGCTTGTCTCGGTTCAGTTTTTCGGGGGAGTGAGGTTTTCTTTTGACTTCTAGAGAGAATACTCGTGTAGGGGGAGGAGGCTTGCTTGGTGCATGTCAGAGAGACGAGATGGTTTTTGCATTCAGGGACAACACCCGACGGCATGGAATGTACCAAGTTAAGGAAATTAGGTGACATTTGTCAGCTTCCACATGTTGAACTCTAGTTACTATATATCCGACCACAGTCATGTCGTTCGTCCGTCGCCCGCTCCAGCCATCACGTCCGTTCATCACCTGACATCCGTCCAAGTCTATACTCTACTCACGTACATGTAAATCCTCCATTCTACTCTACTCCGCGGCTAACCCGTCATAAGTCCGACAATACTACCCACATCACGTCTAAAACCGCCCCACCACACTCAGTGTCAAAAACCCGCACCATCCACCACCTTTTCAGCACGTGGATCCCTTCTTCTTTTTTCTCTAATCTTAACATACATTCGGTTTCTTTTTCCGTCATTTACGCACCGCCTTGGTCGACTTGCTTCTCTCTTTTCCGCCTATTTGCCCGCGACAAGATACACACGCGCGGTCTGTGCATGTATACGTGCACAGAGACCCCCGAGAATGGAAACCAAAGGAGCGCACATTTCGATCCTTCGACAGGGGTTTAGTAGTAAAAATGTTGTGTATCTTCGTCGGTCGTCAGGGATCACAAGGCGGTCGTCAGGGATCACAATCGGACGCTGTTTTTCAGCATTGCTGTGAGGCTTCACTGGTCATCACGATGTCTGGCGGCACTTGTTAAAAAAAAGAAAAAGGTGTCTAGCTTCGCCTGTCATCAGGGACCACAATGGGGCGCTTTTATTCAGCATTGCTCTGTGGCTTCGCTGGTAAAAATGATGTCTAGCTTCGTCGAAGGATCCCACCTTGCATGGATCTGGTCTAGAGAGTGTGTTTTCGTGCACAGAACATTGCTTATTTCCGTGGGGTGCTTGACATGTGTGTCGTTTGTATAAAGCATACAAATTAGCACGATTTGGTAGGGTTAACTACCTTGACATGTTTGGAACTAACGGCTTGGAAAGGCTGGACCGTCAATAGTTTCTTGGCTCCCGGGATGTTATATAGCCCCGGTTGACTTTATTATTTTTCCAGTAAACCACTTTGATTCCACCAGTCTAGCCCGTTCCATCCTTTCCTTTTGCATATCTAGAATGTATGTACATATGTACATATCTCCAAGCCATATGGTCTCTCCATATCTTCTCGGCCCCTTTTCAACACCGAGTGGCACGGTTCCGGTGATAATACTACATCAACTGTCTTCATGCAACCACCGACACGAGATAGACAGCTCTCTGTTGTAGTCGGGCAATAGGACTTATTAGGTCAGTCGGAGTCCGTCCCACGTTGTGTCAAGTTGGAGAGGTTCGTGCGGGATTCCATATGTGTGATATTTACATACATGGAGCCAGTGTAACGTCATGTGTCATGGGAATATTGGTTAATTCGCCCGCATCGAATCAACTGAAAGAATTGTGGCGTTTTAGAGGCGTTGTGAACTTTTATGATCTTCTTGATCTTCTTAAATTTATTGCCCAACTCAGCTTGTATACACTCCCGTTTGTCCCTTCTCATAGTCTGTATACACTCTTAACCCACTTAACCTACGTCCGTACCACCTCAAATTAAAGAAACTTCCTCGGGTCATCCCTTCCGCCTAAACCAAGAATAAAAGCCGCTAAGAGACGCCCCATTACGCAGCACCCCATGCCACGCCTTAACTTATCCAGCTCGCTTCCTTCAAAGTGGCCTAAATACCACCTTTTCATCACACAGACCGTCATCTTCTCCCTTACTTAATGTCCAGCTTTTGCTTTTGGTGGATACCTAGCTGCATTTTATATGTACGAACCTCCGTGGTTTACTGACTATTGATTTGACACAGGGGGGGAACATGTGCCAAGACGCTACATGTTCTACTGATGTTACCTTGGTGGCCGTGGTAGTAGTCTCCAAGTGGAGATACTACCTAACAGATTAGACAGACGAAGGCTATCCACAAGCTAGGTTTGACACAAATACCCGCCACTTCCTCACTTGCTACTTCCATTTCTTAATACCTCCTTCTCTATGCATATC
Source organism: Huntiella savannae (assembly GCA_001483325.1). Taxonomy (NCBI): domain Eukaryota; kingdom Fungi; phylum Ascomycota; class Sordariomycetes; order Microascales; family Ceratocystidaceae; genus Huntiella; species Huntiella savannae. Next base: position 18,795 of record LCZG01000184.1, read on the forward strand.
ACCGGTCCCCATCCATCGCTAACCAAATCTCCGACATCATCATGCATCATCCAGCCCAAGCTTACAATCCATCTCCTCCCGTAATCCACTCAACATCCTCATATACTCCATATAAACCGATAGACATGTCAGTCAAAGCTTCCCTTACCTCCCCAATCAACCCATTGTCCCACCGTGCTTGTGCACCCGTCAATGTTAGTCAATACAAACCAACCACATTCGGACAAAGCCCCGCTCTCCAGGCCACGACCACCTCGGATTGTCATGCGAAAGCGGTTCTTTCTCCGTTTTTTCGTACAAACCCGACTGCAGAACCTCATCATCGTAGAATCCTCGTACTTTCCCTATCGAAAAGACCATCTATATAATCCAGAACCATCGTCCCTTCCAACAATGATAATACTTTCTCCCTTAAGCCACTTTGTAGCTACAACATCCCTTGTCACTCGACCGGGTATCCATTCTTTCTCTTCTTCATCTTTTCATTCTTTACTTAAACATACTTGTATTATAATTCATTCATCATGCGTGCTACCGCTCTCATCAACGCTACCTCCGTTCTGGCCGCCACTTGCTCGGCTCGTGATGCCAAAGTCAAGGTGACTTCCAACTCTAGCTCCGACACCTGTCTCTGTCTCCCCTCTGATTCCTGCTGGCCTTCTACTTCCCAATGGGACTCTCTCAACTCCACCGTCAGCGGCCGTCTGATCAAGACTGTCCCCATCGGTTCCGTCTGCCACGACCCCAACTATGACGAGGCAGCCTGCACCGAACTCCAGAATAACTGGACAGCCCCTCAGATCCAGTAAGTCTCTACAACTTCCACTTCACCAGCATACATAACTAACAACAAAAAAAGCGAACCTGATGCTACCTCTGTCATGAGCCCCTACTTCGCAAACCAGTCCTGTGACCCCTTCACCGACAGAACTACCCCCTGTGAATTCGGAAACTACGCCCGCTACGCCGTCAACGTCACCAACACCAACGACATCATCGCCGCCGTCAACTTTGCCCGTGAAAAGGATGTCCGCTTGGTCGTCCGCAACACCGGTCACGAGTAAGTTCCTCCATCTAATCTTATGGAAACACCCCTCATCTAACAATCCTAGTTTCCTCGGTCGTTCCACCGGTGCCGGCTCCTTGAATATCTGGACCCACTACCTCAAGAACACCTCCACTGTAGAATGGTCTGACTCGTCGTACACCGGCACCGCTTTGAAGTTCGGCGCTGGTATCCTTGGGTACGAAGCCATTGAGTACGCGCGCACCTTGAACCGCACTGTTCTCACGGGCGAATGTCCCACCGTTGGTGTCGCTGGTGGTTTCACCCAGGGTGGTGGTCACGGTGTTCTTTCTTCCGTCTTCGGCTTGGCTGCTGACCAGGTTCTTGAATGGGAGGTCGTTACTGCTGATGGCAAGACTGCCATTGCTAACCGGGAGACTAACTCGGATTTGTTCTGGGCTATGTCTGGTGGTGGTGGTGGTACCTATGCTGTCGCTACGGCTGTTACCGTGAGATCGTACCCTGATGCTTCTATTGCAGGGTGGGGTCTCCAGGCTACCGCTGCCTACACTACCCAAGATGTCTGGTTTGATCGCATTGCTGCTTTCCATGCTATGCTCCCTGATTTGGTTGCCAAGGGTGCTATGATTACCTACTATTTCACCAACGCCTTCTTGGTCATCAACCCCGTCACTCTCTTCAACGGTACTGTCGCCGACATCAACGAGATGATGGAGCCCTGGGTGTCTACTCTTAACACCAACAGCATCTACTTTACCAACTCCTCCGCTCAGTCCGCCAACACCTACGACCACTACAACACCTGGAACGGACCCCTCCCATACGGCCACGTCGAGGTCTCCGCCTACCAGTTCGGTTCCCGCCTAATCACCAGCGACGTGATTGCCAACAACAACACCGGCCTCACCGATGCCCTCCGGTACATTGTCAACAATGGTGGTATGGCCGTTGGATCCGCTCTCAAGGCTACTCCCCCCTCCGGTGTCAAGACCGCTGACAATGCCGTGCACGCTGCCTGGAGAAACACCACCATCCAGCTTCAAATCACCACCACTTGGAATAACACCGCCAGTGCGTGGGACCAGATGCTCGAGGACCAACACACCATGACCAACGACTTTGTCCCCCGTCTCCACGATGTCGCTCCCAACACCGGCTCCTATATGAACGAAGCCGACTTCAGACTTGCCTCGTGGAAGGAGGACTTCTTCGGTGCTAACTACGATGCCCTTAACACCATCAAGAACCGCTGGGATCCATCGCACCTCTTCTGGTCTCTCAAGACCGTTGGCTCCGATTACTGGACCGTTGACGAGACCACCGGCCGCATGTGCCGTGCTTAGACTTTCCTCTTATCTCAGTTAGATTTATAATGTTACACGAGTGAATTTTCCCCCCAAAATACAAAATCGCATATTTTCAGCTGTTCACCTTTTAAAATGTCTTTCTTCCTACCGAGGGACCCGTGATTGTTGCCCGAAGAAGGCTTGGCGTTGACGCGGCTCAATGAGGAATTCAATGGCGCAGGCAAATGTTTCTGTCGTACCGGCTCCTTGTGTTCCTGACTGGAGTAGGGTTTGGGTTCTTTGATTTTACTATGTATGCTTCAGCCATGAGATGCCAAGAGGTTATGGTTACAAGTTGTGAGATGTTGTGGGAAGGCTCATGCGTGGGTGAGTTCTTGTAGGGGGGCAATGTTTTGGATTTTTTGGAACTTTGCTGGCTGGGGGGTAGTTTATAGAGAAGTAACATATACAAGTTACCTTCCCGAAGCTGGGAATGAGGGAAGGCATGAATTGGATGGGTTTGTAATGATGGACTGTGCATAGAGTTTTGACCGATCTTCTGGCGGTGCGGGTTAGCGAGTTGATGGCGAGAAATCTAAAAACAGAATGCCAGTATGTATCTACTGTCATAAAAAAATACAGAGACATTTAAAAATCTAGATGGCGCCAAAAGGAACAAAATGACTCTGTCAACATATTTAGTGAAGAAAAAAAAGAGCCTTATCTCTACGCCGTATTCGCACTTGGCCTTCCCGTTCACCGACTCTTCCTACCGCATCAATTTCATCATCACCGTTACAATAAGGAAACCCCCTTCTTTCCGTACAAAAACCACCCATCCGCGATATCAAAGAGAAGGCAACTAACCC
>LCZG01000185.1:6082-20677 GCA_001483325.1 Huntiella savannae
GTGTGGAGAGGACTTGGCCTCGCGAAAAGTTTTAGGGTCATCGTGAGTTTCGAGAGAGTGAGTGGCTAACACCAGAGGCTGCTCATCAACATCCAAGTCGAGAAACGACGTAGAACGTCTGGCAAAAGGAAAAGTAGTAGTGCTCAAAATTGACTCCATAGATGTATCGGGGTCAATGTAAACTTGGGTAGTTGGAGGATAGAAGGAAGTAGCTTCATGAACTGATGAAGGATCATACAATTCAACTTGGGTATTGGGATCCGTATGTGAAGAAGACTCATCGTAAGGTAGTTGTTGCCGTTGCTGAAAGGGGGGAGCCGACTCGTTGTAATTGTGACCAATTGGAACCACCGACCTGGATGTAGTTGTCAATTGCCAATCATCACCATGGCGTTGATCTTNAACCACGGGATGCGGAGACATTAGAACGGCAAGAGTGTCCAACTGACTCAGTCGTAAGCTCGCTTATGCAGGCCGACCATGGAATGAATCATGACACGGCTCGCCAGCGGACTAGAGAAGACCGAAGAGGAGATGCGGTCGCCGAGTTCCGGTATGCAACAAAACGTAAATATTCCGGAGTTCTATTATGCAGTAAAGAGAGAAGGTTTCGGAGCGCAGTGGAAGAGGGCAATCGGGGTTTAACTTACACACCTGTGGGGTGTAGACTGCACACCATGGAGTGGGATATGAAATAAAGGGGCGTGAACCTCTATATTCCAATATCCAATAGCCGGGGTTGAAAAGGGAAACTACCAAGGTTGGGAAAATGGAACCTTACCGCTGGGTGGTACCTTGAGTAGGTTGAGGTTTGCGGAGAGAACCCGGATTTGGAAGGTTTGTAGTGGATATAGCGATAACGCAAGCGCCAATCAGGCAGAACAAAGACGCAGTTGCGTTGTTAGTTCATTGTCATCAGAATGTGAAATTTGGACTTGGGTGACACAGGATACATAGTTTAGATTACAGAAGGAGCAATGGGATCAAGCTAAAGGCAGACAAGATTAAGATATACGGGCTGTTCTTGAATATCAGTTACAAATGTGAGTGTATTTCGACTCTTATAGTACATACATAGACTTATAACCCATCCAAGACGCATATTCTGTTTTAATATCTGACAACCTACATATCTGGCAGATTCCGAGACCCCCAAAATCCTTTACTCCCTAGCTCATTGTGAAAAGGAGAACGACTGTGCGTACGGTCTTCAGTAATCCACCCCGAACGGCACGTGCTTCTCTCCACGACATCTCGTCTATCCTTCTTATCCCCCCACACAGGCTATAAGCGCTATAAGAAGTCAAACAACGAAAGAGGAGGAGAGAGTCCCAACCACCAGCCAACCACTTCATCTCCTCGCAAGTGAAATATCGTCTGGTCTGATCCCGTGAACTTTTTTTCTTCTTAGGCGACAGGTCACCTTTCGATTCTCGTTTATGTATCGTGCTGTCATTGAGAGTTTCGCGGTTCGGGGGATTCTGATGTAATCATGTTTCGCCCATGATGAACAGGGCATATAAAGCCTGGTTATGCGAGTGCTTTAGTGCCTGGGTCATGTTTTATACTGATTATGATGAAATCATTAACTAACTTTTTGATATCGTTAAAGCGGGGTTCTCTCTCAGTCGACGTCTTCCAGCAAAATGTCCGTGATTCTCGAAACTTCCACAGACAGTAATTCTTTAGACTGGAGTATAAAACTACATACCCTGTATCCCTGATTATGGCCGTGATGAATGGGATATCAAAATACAAATGCTTCGTGCATTTTATAGAGTCAAAATCAAAGTGCTGGCGTTTTTTTTTTGTTGGAGAGGCTCAAGCCATCATTGTACCACTACGTAAGTGAATCCTTGCCCTGAGGCCCCCAAACGAAAAGGAGGCGAACATGAAGTGTGGTTTTGATTAACCGGGGGGGTTTCGATGTTTTGAGAGTCAAGACGAAGTTTTGATTGGAATTATGTGTCTTTATAGGTGTGAAGAGTTACACATTGTATGAAACCTTGGACTCGATGAAGTTAATAATTGCAAAGGTACAAACTTGAAGATATTATCTCTGGTTGTACGTCTATCCACAACTATGATTCCATATCTCTAATACAACATGATGGAATCAATCTTGACATTACATTCAAATATGCCGTAGTCTCAAAATGACGAATCATCGATGACTACCCTAGTTCTAAACCATGCTTGCCAGCATAGCATCACATGTTGAGCCCTTGTAATAAAAACCCTGTTATCACATAAAACCCTAGCGATGATGTCGACACTTCACGATAGTTAGTTTGGGTCGTTTGTTGAATAGCATCTGGTTATCATTCCGCTCGTCAGAGCTCCTTAAATCATCACGTGTCATAAAATTACTAAACTAAAGAGCACCAAGCGCTATATGGCTTCTAATCCTCCTCCTCCTCTTCCGGTGGCGGCGCGGCTGATCCACTACTCATGATATTGTTAATGAAGTCTTGGTACTTGAACACTTCTCCGCGTTTACCCATACCACCAATACCACCAGATGCCATACTCTTCTTGCTAAAGGCTCGTCTAGAAGTGAACCCGTTGATAACCTGGTCGATTTCTGCACTGGTGAGTGGCCTCTCGCCGTTCTCTGGAACTGTATTGAGAAGCGCATCCTTGAGCTCGACAAGATCAACCTGGCCCGAGTCGTCATCGTCAAAGGCACTGAAGGCGGAGAGAAGCTCACTGGATTGTGACATACCAGCAAGGGCAGAGGCGAGTGTATTGATGAAGATGGCCATGGACATGGTCTGTGGGGAAGAAGGCGGGAAGAAGGCCGCAACATCAGATGGTGTCGCAGGAAGACCTGGTAGTGGGGTGTAAATGGTTAGTGACAAGGCCGATGCCAAGGGAATCAGAAATGACGTCGTAAACTTACCGAGTTGGTTCAACATATCAGCAACATCTTCACGGTTCACAAAACCGTCGCTATCCCGATCTAAAATCTGGAAACCCTCGCGCAAAGTACGCACTTGCGCCGGTTGTAATTGTGACAGCGCATTCGCGTTTGACACGGCACTAGCAGCTTGTCTTGTCATATTGGCGTAATCACTAGATGTCGTTCTGCTCGGTGTGGTTGCGACCCCAAATGTTCCTACACGGCCAGCTTTCTGTAACTGAGGCGGTGATCCCAATCCTTGCGAGCGCGGAGTTCCAAACGGAGATTTGATGATTTGGTCGCCGTGAGATGACTTTGGTCTCGGGGTTGTATCCTCGGTAACGGTAGCTGTGGAAGCTGCGGAGGGTGATTCGGATTCGGCGGTGTGGAAAGGCGAGTTAAGAATGCGGGGTGATTTTCCAGTGGTAGTGTTTTTCGTCGGTGAACTTGAAGGGGTTGTCGGGTTCGTAGCGGGCAAGACGGATGAATCGGGGCGCGCAAATGGCGATGTACGTGTGGGTGAACCGTATCCAAGAGGAGATGGTTTGAAGGGACGAGCCATGATGAGCTAGGGTCGACTATGTATATAGCTGTTTGGAGGAGACGTGATCTTGAGCTTGGGGTTCGGGTTCCGCTGGTATGCAGATGCAGGTGCCGTGGTTCAAGGATAGGGCCTGGATGCGATATCTGCGGTAACTGAGCTTTCCTGCAGGGAGGATGGATACCCGTGATGCAGGTGCTTTTTGCTCGAGCGAGAAGTTGCAGTTGAGAGAGACAAAGCGAAGGGGGCGGCCTATGGATAGAGAGGTAGGTGATGACGTTGGTTGGTTGGTGAATAGTTATTGACAGTATTGTATTGGTCTTGAACGAAGAAAAAAAACAGAGAGTGTGAACAAAATATTGGTTATGAAGGGACAAAACTATCAACGTTGTTGGTGTCACGAATATGTGTCGCCAAAATAAGGTTGAAGTAAACAAAGCTTAGTTGCAAGGTAGTGTGATGGTTACGGTGCAACCGTTAAGGGTGTCTATAGGGTTGTGAGATTCAATAACTTTCATATGTATCAAGAAATAGCCTACGAAAGTAGATGCTTTCTAGATCGAGTCCATTGTGAATGATATTTGTAGAAGGTATGACAGAACTACAGACTATCGTGACCAATAACGTCAAGTCGATAGTGTGATATGTAGGTATTCTCCAAACCAAGTCTTTCAAGATATTACTTAGTTTCGTTCATTGAGTAGATGTTCAAGTGCATAGAACATACTAGTTCGGCGGTCTATGATATGGCATTAACGACACACACATAGATGTATACATCTCTTGATATGTAAAGTCCGAACCATATATACACATGTATACATCCACACTGCATTGTCTATGTACTATCACCAATAGTAATTCATGTCTCCCTTTCCTGTCAAACTAGTATCGCCGGTCATTCCTGCTTCCTTCGAGGAACAGCACGGACCCCAGCCATCGGTAAACCAAAAAGAACGGATTGCGACACGAAATACCTTTCGCCTATCACACATTCCGTCAACCCCATAACTAACCAAAAGTCCAGACTTTGTCAAACTCAACAGACTCCAATAATCTTCTCCATATCAACTTTGTTAATCACCACCCGGACTCCGGAAACTTCCATCCGGTCTCTCTACTACCGCCCTGGTCTACCATCCGCTTTGAAACTGGACAGTCGTCGCTTCCCTGTCTACCTCCACCAATCCCAAGCCAGGTTTGTATTCACCCCCTACCCAGAATCTCCGGCCACTCGAGTAGACCGCATCAGTTACTGGCCAACCACGGCATTGTAAAGCATTGTTTTGGTCTTGGTGCTGACCCCTTCTCTATCAGTTAACCGCCATCTCTAGCACGACGTAATCTCGAATCTTCAATATACGCCAGGTCGTCGAAAAAGTGACCACTTCTAGTGACCTTCAGTTTGCGCGCATCGCATCGCATTGCATACATATCAGCTGGGCAGAAAATCCCCTTGGAATAGTACAACAGAGTCTCAGTCGGTGGCGCTCAGTTATATACACCGAACTGTTTCGAACAATCACATGTATATTCTGTACATATACACCATCTGACACGAAACCTCCGCATCATATCTACTGTCATAAACTTCAAGCTCATCATCGGACTCAAGAACACCTTGCAATTGAGTTCCAAGGTTGCACTTGCACGTTGTACTGGCCCCTCTTCAGTATAATCCTTGAGGTCCTTGTTAAATCTTCCGAATTGGTTACTACTATACATACTTTGTACGTTTCTGTCCCCTTCTTGTCCCCCGAATCATGGTCTACATTTCATACCTGTAACATCTATATGTACATACATATCATCTATATATGTACATACATACATCACAAGACACTGCTACGAAATACCTCCGCTATGCATGAAACAAACCACATGTTTTCAAAGAAAGTGGTTGGGAAACTGAGCGGAAAAAAAGTTACATCCATATGCATTCTGTCAAAAGACTTGATACTAGACTTGCGCACCAGCCGCCACTATGCCCCTGCCTGTCCCGCCTTATGTACTGCCGTCGTGCTAACGCAAACGAAACAGAATACCCTAGACGCCATATTGCGACCCTGCATTATCCCCTTCCTCACGCCCATAGTTCCAAGAGTTTATTTGCCAGCACAAATCCGATTCGGTCCAACAAGTTGCGCTTCAGCTTGGTACGAGTACATACATACATACAGACAGACAGGCCTGCAGAAGCTCGCCCAGATTGCTGCTGAAGGGAAGTCTGACACGAAGCTGTGCGCTCCATACGACGCTGTCATCATCGGGTAAACAAGGGAGTACATACATATACATATATCCAGGAGCCTTGTTTGAGACTGTATAAAAATGGTGGCCCTCCCACCACCGCCGGCGTTAGGCCAAACTTCCCCTCGTCCAGAACTTAATCGCGCTGTAACTGATGTCACTTCAACCAGTGGACCTGGAGCTTTTCACTCAAAACGCACATCGCTATCTTCATTTCCTCCAGCGCGCTCCGAGTCACAAGTGTCTTTGAATCAGTTAACTATGCGCGGCGCGGCACGATCACCGAATATTGCGCCCATTGGCGGTAACAGTATGATGTCGAATGGCAGTGGATACACGTCACATAGCAGCAATGGAAACAGCCATAGTCTAGGTCCAGGTTTAGATGCTGGTTCAAAGTCGACATCTCAGCATTCTTCATTGGAACCACCGGTGCGTCAGTACAGAGGCACTACTCCACGCAAGTTGCGCAGCCAGTACCCGCGCAGCTCGACGGAGAACCATGTTGAGTACATTCTTGTGGCATCCTTTGATATTGATCGTGGTCCAGTAATGGAGCATCAATATCCGGTAGCAATCACAGGCGATGAGCACATGTTGGCCGAACTGATGCTTCCCGATCAGGCGCATATGCGTAACCAAGATTGGACCATATTCTTTTTACATAAAGATATAAGCCAAGAGGAAGAGGACATTGAGTACAAGATGCGCCAGCGACGCAAGCGGAGGAGACAAAGACGGAGAGCTCGTGAAGCAGGGTTAATGAGCGAAGAAGAGGAGAGAATAGCAGAACAAGAAGATGTCGACAACGATCTTGAAGGTTGGGATGCCGAGGGCGAGTTTGATGAAGAAGAAGAGGAAGAAGAAGACGATGATGGTGAACCTGAAGGCGGAGAAGGTCCACCACTAATTTACGTGCTTAACTTGGTCAACACTAAGCAAGATAAGACTGTACGCAGAGGTGCGGTAGTCAAAGCCATGTCAATCTGCACGAGGCATCCATTCTTGCATATTTACAAGGTATGTCTAAAGAGAAAGACGAATTAATGTATGCGTGACCAATGTACTGACCATCTGACAGCCCTTGTTACTTTTGGCGCTGGAGGAGTATTTTAAATCACCAGTACCCGAAACGTTGGCCATGTTGTACGACGCTGTTAACGCTATGGACTTGTCATTGATGCCACGACTTTCAGTGTTAGAACGCCACCTACTTCAAGCCAGTGAAAACAAGGACTTGTTTGTGGAAAAGTTTGAGCAGATGATTCAAATTCGTATGGAGGAGGACCGGAGAAACCAGTTAACACATGATGAGAGTGATGTTACCAATACGCCACCAAGAACGGCTAATGGAGGTGGTGTTTCTCGTGCTGGTACGAAAGCTTCACTTCAGGGAACTACATATACTGTTCCTCGGGATACACATGAGTTTGAGAGCAAAGTCATGTACAAGGGTATTCCCATTCCTATCAAAGTACCCGTGGCCATGATGCCAGAGAGTGTTGGTGATTTCTCCATCGTCAAGCTTATTCAGAACTTCAGCAATGGCCATGCTAAAGCTCCTACACAATATGTGCCACATCCACATCTCACTACTAGTGGACCTAACACTCATCCGATTATCGTACTAGCCAATGCTCTGCTTACACAAAAGCGTGTCATCTTCTTGGGACACAATATGCCCTCAGGTGACGTTGCTGAAGCAGTTTTGGCAGCGTGTGCCTTGGCTTCTGGTGGTGTATTACGGGGCTTCACTCGTCATGCTTTCCCATATACAGATTTGACCAAGATTGATGATCTCCTTAACGTCCCAGGGTTCATTGCCGGTGTCACCAATCCAACTTTTGAAATGCATCCTGAATGGTGGGATGTCCTGTGTGATTTACCATCTGGCAAAATCAAAATCAGTAGCAAGATTGAAACTGCCCCTGTGATGGAAGGAAGCGTATACTTCCAACAACAATACCCCAACTACGCGCAACTAGTCAACCACTACCAAAACAGCAGTTCAGCTGTACAAGATTATACCGGAGATGTAGCCTTCATGAACGACGTTCTCAAGGCTGTTAACACACGTGCCGGTGAACGTGCTGTTCGAGCAAAGTGGAGAGACTGGGTTGGAAAGTTCACGCGGATATCAGCGGCCTTTGAAGAGACTGTGTATGGCGCGAGTGCTCTGTATATTGGTGGTGATGAAGGCGGTGAACAGCCTGTTCTTCCAGGTGTTGGTGGCCATGGATATGTATGGCCTGATGAAGTGAGCAAGTGTAAAGAACTCGCGGGTAATGTTACGAGAATTGAGGGATGGAGGAACACGCGAAGTTATTATAGCTTCATCCAGGTTAGTCCCCTTTGTGGTTAAACTTGTCGTTGTGGTAGTACTAACATACACAGGATCTTGCACAACTATACACCGTCAAGCCACTTAAGAATATCGACTTGAACCATATGCATGACCGCCTCCGTACACAGCGTCTTACACCTAGTCAGTCCAAAGATCTGTATCTCGCCTTTGCCCGCACCGTCTTCACCTACGACGAGATCTGTCTACTTCTCAGTGTAGCACCAGAGTCACACGCCGGGTTATTCTACCTATCCCTAGGTTTATTCCACAAAGACCGTGAAGTTCGTTTCAAAACGGCAGATCTACTAGAGCGAATCTCAGAACACGAAGCAGGTCGTCATTGGTGGGCGGCATTAGGTCGGTTCGAAAAACTAGCTTACGCGCGTATCAAGAGGGACCAAGAGACGGAGTTGAGAAGTCAAGAGGCCAGTGGGATTAATCTCGGAGTTGGTCTGGATACAGACCGGAGAATTAGTTGAGAAAGTAGTATGTACATACTAATTTATAATGTGTTTTGCTATCTATGGGACACTTAAAAGAGGAACTTGGCAGCGTGCTTGACGTGATCCTCGCCGAAGGACGAAACGAAGAAGTAGGAGTGGTCGTAATCCTATCAAGGGTTAGGGCCTGTTTATAGTGATATCTCACGACTATGTTACTTACCTTTTGGTAACGGACTTCAAGACCAGTGACACCAGCTTCTGACGCGGCCTTTTCCAGGTTCTCAGGGAGCAATTGTCCCTGCTTGTAGAAGTTGTCACCGGTTCCCTAAAAGGTTGTTAGTCCCGTTTAAATTCCTTTCGAGAGTATCAAGTGTATAACTTACAACATCGACCAGAGCATTCAATGGGCCCTTCCAGCTCTTAACCAACTCTGTAGCATCATGTTTCTTCCACTCTTCCCGGTCTGATCCGAGATACCCGGTAAAAGCCTTCTCACCCCATGGGCACTTGGTAGGGTTACTAATAGGGGCGAACGCCGAAACAGACTTATACATTCCGGGGTTCTTAAGGTACAAAGTAAGAGCACCATGACCACCCATAGAATGTCCCGAGATACTCACACGGGTCGTATCAATCTGGGGGAAGTTAGTAGCCAAGAAAGCGGGAAGTTCCCGCGTCAGATATGATTCCATCTTATAGTTGGTAGACCATGGATCCTGCGTAGCATCGATATAAAAGCTAGCAGCCGACCCGAAATCCCACGAGTCATCCTCCCCGGGAAGAGAAAGACCACGAGGCGATGTATCCGGCCAGATAAGTGCGATTCCGGCACGGGAAGCATGGGCTTGAAGGAAGCCCTTTTCAGTACAGTTGTCAGGACTGCAGGTAAGACCGGAGAGGTACAGAAGAGATGGGACAGGAGTAGTTGCTGTGGCAGTGGCGGGGAGGAAAAGGTTCAGAGCCATGGAGGTTCCGGTGGTGGTGGAGGGGTGACTAAGTTTGAGGAGACGACCTCCGAAACTGGAGATGGTGGCGGTGGTAGTGAATGACATTTTGAGTGTTTGGTGAAAACTCAACGTTGCTCGTGAGATAAAGAAAGAAAGAATCCAAGTTTTTACTGAAAACCGTCTACTTATGCATAAATGTCACTCGTCCGTCGTTGTCATTTATTTACCCGTTTCGGACAGCGGGGTACGCCCACCTTGTAACATAGTTCATCCATAGGGTTACCCAGGGTGTCACCCTAAATCGCAACCCAAGATTCTGACCTCATACCAAGCTAAACCCCACTGACATGTCGCCAACCATCACAGCTTAATCTTGGCCATCACCAACATCATTCACACCACAAAATGGCGAAATCAACAAGCTACAATACCAGCCAAGACTGGCTCGAGAAATCCGCTCTTCTCCTCCGCGCCCGTCCAACCACCGTACGTCGTCATCTCCATACACACACTTACAAGACTAACCCGAGATTTCTTTATTGATAGACCCGGATAACCACCAAATACACGTGTAAACCCCTCGGCGTCCGCACCGCTGCTCGCGCTGCACCAGGAACTACGAAACATGCCTTCCTTACCTTGAAAACGTTCGATCCTGTCTCGGGCGCAACATTGAAGTACAAGACGAATAAGGCGGCGGAAGTCAGTCGGTTAGTGAGCTCGTTGGGGACTTTAGGGAGGGATATGGCGGGATTACCTGAGGTTGCCGAGACTACAGAGGTGGCTGAGGGAGTGCCGGAGACAACTGCTGGAAAGGAGAATAAGAAGGAGGCGCCAACGGGAGGAAAGAAGAAGGGGAAGAAGGGGAAGAAATAGACACGACATCATCACGATACCAACACAATCAAGTGAACAAAAAGATTCATTTATCAAAAGAAAACTCTGCTATAGATACATAGCACAAAGTACCAAAAAACATAAAAAAGCATCAAACATAACTCAGTCATAAACGCCAACCAGAAATACCCAAACAACCCAAAAGAAAAACAGGGGAATCTTTATACCAAGCAAACAACCTCTGCCGCCACCACCAGATAGCCCGGCTAAAAGTCCTCGTCAAAGGCAAAGGCATCAGTCTGCGCAGCAGCAGTGCCAGACTCATTGGGCTTGCTAGCAGAGTGCAGGACACCAGCCTTCTGGTAATCACCAACACGCTTCTCGAAGAAGTTGGTCTTTCCACCAAGGGAGATGTTCTCCATGAAGTCGAAGGGGTTGGAGGCCTTGTATACCTTGTCGTTACCGAGAGCGACCAGAAGACGGTCGGCGACGAACTCGATATAGGTCTTCATGAGGTCAGCGTTCATACCGAGAAGAGCGCAGGGAAGAGCCTCGGTAAGGAACTCCTTCTCAATGACGACGGCATCAGTGATGATGTCCTGGATCAACTGCTTGCTGGGGCGGTTGTTCAGGTGAGAGAAAAGAAGGCAGGCAAAATCCGTGTGAAGACCCTCATCACGAGAGATAAGCTCGTTGGAGAAAGTCAAACCGGGCATCAAACCACGCTTGCGCAGCCAGAAGATGGAGGCAAAAGCACCAGAGAAGAAGATACCCTCAACAGCGGCGAAGGCAACAAGACGCTGAGCAAAAGTCGACTCCTTGTCAGTAATCCACTTCAGGGCCCAGTCGGCCTTGCGGCGAATGCAGGGAATAGTGTCAATGGCGTTGAAGAGGTATGTGCGCTGAGCAGGCTCCTTAATGTAGGTGTCAATCAGCAAAGAGTACGTCTCCGAGTGAATGTTCTCCATCATGATCTGGAAACCGTAGAAGCAACGGGCTTCAGGGATCTGAACCTCAGCAGAGAAACGCTCGACCAAGTTCTCGTTAACAATACCGTCAGAGGCGGCGAAGAAGGCAAGAACGTGAGAGATGAAGAACTGTTCATCCTTAGTCATGCGGTTGTTCCAGTCGTGAAGATCCTTGGAAAGGTCAATCTCCTCGGCGGTCCAGAAAGAGGCCTCGGCCTTTTTGTACATTTGCCAGATCTCGTGGTACTTGATAGGGAAGAGCACGAAGCGGTTGGGGTTATCCTGAAGGAGGGGTTCGTCTGCCTCGAAATCCTTGAGGCCAGGAGCCACCTTGGTCTCAACTGGAGCCTCCTCCTTGACAACCTTGACCTCGGCCAACTTGTGGTAGGCATCGATAGTGGCAGAGAGACCAGCGTTCTCCTTCTTGGCGTTGTCGACGAACTTCTGGATAGTCTCGCCGTCGAGCTTCATGGCGTTGATGCCATCAGCAGCCTGATGTGAGGGGTAAACGGTTAGCAGGGCTCATGTAAACAGGGGAGTCAAAGCAACAACATACCTGAGAAACGTTGGTGGCCATTGTGGTGATAGTTTAGAGCAAAGTTGTAGAGATATATACGTAAAGAATGAGCTATTGTAACCGCAGGTTAATACAGGGAAGCAATAGAAGAAAACTGTCAAACAAGAAGTTGGTGATGATAGTAATAGCAAGTCGTGGAAAAAGAGATGGATACGCAAAACTAGAACAGCAGCACCGACATTTATATAGACCAGTCAAAGCTTGTATATCCGTACATTGGCGAGCAAACCTGAAGGAACCAACAACAGGCCAAAAGCATGCCTTCCCAGCGCGTTATGCACGCGTTGAGAGCAAAAAAAACAGTATTTACCCTGGATTGGTGCGCGGATTTCCCGGCCACGGAGCAAGAGGTAATCGATCAAATCGGCTTTTACATTTTGTTTTAGTTCTGTTACTGTAGCCGTCGTTGGTGTGTGTCGGCACCCCTCCCTTCCAAAGCCGCCGAATACGCTTCCTGACTGCTGGCGGGCTTGTTGTTGTCCATGCTTTTTAGCCCCTCTCGTGGGACTGTCGGCCTAGATCAAGCCCAGGATGCTCTGTTCACATGCGGAAACAGTGGTGCACAAGCGCCCATGCGAGGTGATCGTTGAGTCCTGTCTTGGTGGACACCACAGCAACTGCCTGTTTGGCGACGGGACATATCTTGTTGACAACGCCACTTGGCAGAGTTCTAAGTAGGCAGCTACTGTATAGGGGATGAATGTGGTGCGACATGTGGTGCAACGACCGACACTTACTCACCTGTCTATGAATGCATTAAGTCCGAATCGGGGCGGAATTTATAGAGACTATTGGCCAGGGATCGAGTGCGGAATGAAGATGAACGAACGAGGGGCAACTTGGGCATCTGAATGTGTGTAAGCAGATCTCAAAGCCGCGCGGTATCGACAAATTATATGGGTTGGATGATGGAAGTAAATCATCAAGCATCTTTATGTGTTACATTGTACAAGCCGAGAAACTGCGCTATTAGATCCGCTACTCAGGCATCAAACCCACTTCCTTCTTTCCACAATTGAGGCTAATGCTGTTTGCGGATAGTGCAGAGATTTCCTTCTTTGCAAATTCTATGAGATGGGAAAACCTAGTTTGCTTATGTAACACTCAGCCTCGCATCCTTCCGAGTTTACATGTTTAACACTGCAATGCCCTCGAAATGCCGCGTATATGTGTAAACACTTATCAGATCTTTTTCATCAAGGTGGACTAGAAAAACATGCGCACACAACCTCCACTAACAAAGACCTTCACTCCGGCAACGCCGCCATTCAGTGGCCCCCTTCTCGAAATTCAAAGGTACCCTCTCCACCACATTTGTCTGGCGGGGTACATTGAATTATGGCGACCCAGCAACCAAAATATGCAAAACAGGGGGATTCCCAGGCCGAGGCGGCGAATAAACACTTTACGCGAAAAGCGGTGACATAGGGTTTGACAGTGCCGAATTGGGGCAAAACTATCGCGTGAACGGGTGGTTGTGGCGATGGTACCTCACAGAAGGACGTCACATGTGCCAGTTGGATCAAACAAGTAGGTCCACTTGGGCTGCCGATTCTGGGGAATCTCGGCCGTCAGGGCGGACTAAGGGACTTCGGAGTGTCTGATCTCGTTTGGCCGATCTCGCCTTGTCGATTGAGCCGCGCCCTGTGATGTTAGGGACTGATGATACGCCCTATATGTGTTCGTCTGCCTAAAACATTGACTAATATGACATGTGATGAGCTTGTAGTTAATGCCAACTGAAAGAACAAATACCTGTACTCCCTAAACACCGGATATATGCACAAACATGTTGGACTGTGTCCTCTCTTCTCCTTCTCGCTTCTTGCCCCCTGATTCCTGTTTACCCCACCATAAATAGCCCTCCAAGATGACACATCTACTGATTGATAAACAATCAGCCATCTGGCATATGTATGTACAACATCCTACGCCCGCGTTATTCGACCCGGGTCAAGCCCAAGCCACCCATCCATCCCAGCCACCCTCGTCTATATCCCTTTCTAGGCACGACGACTTCGGAGATTGATAAGAATCCCACTAAGTTTACTTGAGCATGTGTATAGAATCCAGTATTGCGGGGAACATGATTCCGAAATGTTGGGCCAGTGACTGTCTAGTTTATATTGGTCTGTCCATAAGATTAACCAGATGTTAGATGTTGTATTCACATGCTCAAAAGTGTTAAAGGTCTGGCTGAATTGGTGTAAGTGGTAGGGTTACAAAAAGACTAGTGTGTCACATGAGAAGGAGTGCGTATAACGGGTAAGCAGCATCTATATATGTACATATATGTCTACAGTATAAAAGTGGTAACTCGATCAATTACAATAACCATTCTTCATGATCTATAAACCACCCATACATAATGAATACCCAATGAAAGAGCTGTTTAGCGGACATGATCTTAGTTTCCATGTTAACATTGAATAAGACAAGCACCAAAGGAATAACCCCTTTACCGATGTAACGGTAAACCCGATTATCAGCACTCTATCAACACGTTACTGTCTAACACAAGACTGGTACTGTAACACAATGATTAACTTGAACATACACACCAACTTTCTCATTCGTTATCCACACCTTCGAACCCTTCGCTAGACAACAACTTTTCAATGAGTTCCTAGTGTTCCAACTTATTCCAACACAACACTGGTCACCAAGCAGTACCCCCCTTTCAACACCTATAGGACAGTCCTGTCCGAATCTCTGCCCTGTTGTTGTTGTTGTTGTTGTTGTATTCTTTAACGTCTACCTGAACAGCGCGAACTATCAATACGACG
>LCZG01000189.1:0-21294 GCA_001483325.1 Huntiella savannae
TATCATTAGGCCTCGTGGGCGGCTTGGATTGATGCACCATATCGGCGCTGTCGTGGTGGTTGCGGGACGCGTTTGTTGGAAGTCTACGAAATACTCGACTGTGATTGGTCAGAGCACGGACGCAGAAAAAATAAAGGAAGAAGTTTTTGAAGAAAACTGCAATATATTGATGGCGCCAGGGACGTGGGCGGGCTTGAGAATGTTGATCCGCAGAGATACCGTTCTTTGGCCTGGTCTAGCTGAAACCCAGCTGTGTTGCATGGTGCCACCGAGTTCAAGTTCGATCTCCTCGCGGACATCTTCAATGGTGGTGGGGCGGTAGGCGAGGGTTCCCTTGTCGTTGATGTAAGCGACGGTAGCAGTCACATTAGGGATCATGAACTGGTGCCAAGGGCGTCAGGTTCGACAGCGCGGGCACTGAGCGAGGTACGGATAAGCTCCATGAGAGCATTGTTGGCATCGTTGGGGTCTCTAAGGGTGACGGAGAAGCCCGTCTTGGAGAGAGTCATATGGGAGACCTTGTGTTTCCCCAGGGCTGCATTCACATGGCGGGTGACCAGGCCGGGATTAACTTCACGCCATTTGGAGTTGGCATCTAGACGAACAAACAGTCTATTATCCTTCTTGGGGCCTAGGACCTCGGGCAGATAGATGGGTCTACTGGCGGGAGCGGACTTTAGCGCGGGGGGGCTCGTGGTAGATGAAAGTTTGGCGGTATGACCCGGAGCAAAGGCGGCCTTGGCGGCCCAGTTGGCCTGCTTCTGCTCGTTGTGCTGGGGTTTGGATGGCGGCGAAGGAAATTGGGTTGTTAGCGGAGGTCTTGGCGGTGGAGGGTGGGTCAGGGGAGACAGTGGGCTTATGGGTGGTCTTGGTGGATTTGTTGGCCGAGGGCAGACCGGGGCCACCGATGATGTGGGCATTGAAGACTTTGCTGAGGTGAGCGGAAAAGGGCTCAGTAGCCGATTTTGCGAACGCTCTACCAGCGGGGTGGGCATCGACGTCATCCTAGAGCGCGGTGTAGCTGTCTAAGACTTGGGCAAAGTGGCGGGCGGCGGAGGTCACAGAAGCAATTGCGGCCGTAGACTCGGAGATGCTTTGAGCAAGGTGTTGGCCAAGTTTACCTTGGTTGTGGTGGGCTTGGCGTTGTAGGCGAAGAAGTCGGCCAGGGCAGGAGTGGAAAAGGGGTCCTTCGCAGTGAAGCGGAAGAGCTCAGTGGTGCCGAAGAGGGGGATTGCGGGGCCTTAGCAGGTGGTGGTCTTGACGGCGATGGGGTCGGCAGGTTTGGAGGGGAGGTCTGTCTTGGTTGAAGCGGGCACGGTAGGGGCGATGTTGAGGATTTCCAGCTGGGTGGCGACGTTCACGCTATTGGGGTTTACAATTCCTACAAGCTGGCCTCCCGTCGAGGCCCCCGCGTAGTCCATATCCATATCCGTCATCATGAGATGCCGGAGATTCGGTGGGACGAGTTAGGGTTGAGACAGGTTAAGGATAGAAAGAGGAAGAAGTTTTTGTGCACGATCGTGATCCTAACTATGGTGTATTTAGTTTGTTTGATGTTAGGGTTCACAACCTAATTAGGCTTTGGCTTTGATATCATCGTTTCTTGCCACGCTGAAACATTTGCCATCATTTGTCAGCGACTTCTTTGTCTCCATCATCAGAGAAGTCAGGAAATGATTCAGTGTTTTAGCGGTGAGCTTCAGGTATAGAAGGTGCCGTCAACTCGACCCGATTCTTGAGTGTATTCTGCTTCGAACCCCTGGTAATCTGTCTATACTGTCCGATTTTAGTGTGACTATATTGACCCCTGACAAACAATGAAAGCAAGGAAGGATGCATATGTCACTGCCTGCTACCAATTAGTTCACACAGCGCTATCCTGCAATGACCCCTTGGAGGTATCCCGGAAGTCTATATCTTACTGCCAGGTAACCATAATTTGCTAAGCCCGCTTATCTCGTGCTTTCCCGGTTTCATTGGCTCCATTGGACTTCTGAGTATGCTACCCGGCATTTACCTCGAATCGCGGGTTGCCACTGGGCCATTGAACGGAAGCCTTGGAAGATGCATCGATTCTTTCTTCACCGAAAACCTGTCCGTCGGTGCCTCCCTACAATGTCCCAATGATAATAAAAAGATTATTCTGCCTTCTCAAGCTCGAAATAACCTCAAATTCAACTACAGGCAACTATGCTTCGTAATACTCACTCATAAACTAATCTAGCTTCGTTCCCAAGGTATAGAAGTGTGTAACTAACCAATAACGGGCCCTCTTATCCTATATGCAATGGTAATTTCACACGTTGGTTGGCAACAATTAGAGGGCCATGGCTTTTGTCAAATGATCTTCCCACTACTTCCATGCTTTCTTTCAGTCATAGATACTATTGTGCAGCAATTTGTCAAAATGAACTTTCTTGGTCGCTCCTGATCTACCTATCCTTGATGTCATATTTAGCTGTTAGATGAGACCTATCTAAATTTGTTAAGAACTTGAAAGATCGCAGCCACTTAGCATTTGCCGCGTGTAAGCTATGAGTACATGTCACCGAACACAGTTGACTATTAAAGTTATAGCTCCTCTTCAGTTTGTCGATCTATGTATCTTGTTGCTACAGCTATAATACATGTGTTAAGTTTCCAGAAACGCTAGAGTGCATGTGCAAATAACATTATTTATAAATAGCGATAGGTCGTTGTTTTTAATTAAGTTGAAGATGTCTTGTATTATCCCAGTAGCCTTAACTTAGGGAGTACCAGCTCCAATTTATACTTGCCTCAGCATAGGGGTGCATCTAACATATCCGTTTCTCATCCCACTGGTTTCTTTGACCTGGCTAGCATCTTTGATACAGCTGATCACTTTGATGCTTTCAGTGTCTTTGATTTCTTAAAGTTCTTTTGACATCATCGGTACTTCCTAACGAGCTCTGTTCTCAACAGTTTTGTTGATATCTATCAAGTGTTTGTGGCTGGACTATGTGTGTCAGGGTGGATGGAGTCACGAAAATCGGACAGTCAAGACGGGTAACAGAGAGTTCGATAAAGAGACAGAATCCACTCAATGGCTGGGTCGAGCTGATGGCACCTTCTATGTGCGGTGCTCGCTGTTAATGTTGTCCCTGACACTGACTAAACTGACAGGGGTCTCACGCGTGTGTATATGAATCTACACACACGCTACCTGTCTTGTTAGTTCTTCTAACATATCTAATGTTCTCTTCCACTGCCATATCTACGTGACTACTAATACCTTACTGTCTACAGTTAACCGCCTTGTGACCACCAGCCACCTGGTGACTGATAATCACCTTGTGACCGTTGATCACCTTGCGGCCGCTGATCACTTTGTAACATCGGACAAATATGACAAATGTTTTCAGCGCGGCAAGCGACGATCATGTCAAGGCAAGGCCCAACTTGGCTGTGAACCCTAACAACGTGCCACATGTAAAAATCTGGTGGTGGGTTAAACTTTGGTGGGTCAATGTGCCTACACAGAAGGTTACACAAAATGACAGAAAGTATGACTTTGATGGTTCTGATTTTGATAAAGAGAAAAGGGGAGAAGGAGTTGGGTGAGACCCTTGCTCAAACTTATGATTCGTTGTAACACTCTAATGGGATTGCTTGGAAATTGCTGTGACAGGTCGACAAGGTGGCGATATTGTTTCTCAGTACTTCGTTGCGGCGTTGACTCTGGTATGAAACAAAACCTCTGTTGGCAACACACGATAGCACTCATGCCAGAATAGGAAATATCGAGCAAAGTCAATTAGTAACACAATGTAGTTGAGAGCAAGTATCGTGATGTCTTGCGCGTAAACTTCTTGAAGCTATACGGTAATAAGTTCTTTGTCGTGTATTCCGATGAGTAAGTGTTTTGTTTTCATCTTCGTAGAAACTTTAAACATGCTCGGGTAGCTTAGCAAAGCCCTTGATCGCCAGGAAATCTGTCACAACCAACTCACAAGACAAGCCCCGAGTAGCATTAACCAGAAACAAAACGTCAACAGACAAAGAACGTGGAACTTGAAACCAGTCAAGTTGAAGATTAATTTGAGAATGTCAAAACAGATTTGAGTAAATATCAGCATCTTGAGATCGGTGTAATGATGATTTGAAGTTCAGGGCTATTAGTATTCTCGACTTATACAACTCCTGAAATACAAGTGCCTAGAGAGGAAACGCACAAAGGGTGCTCACTAGAGAATGTAGTGTTACTCATACTGAAAGTGGGCAAGATTACGCAATTGAGATTCCGACAACTAAACTTTTTGATAATGTTCTATGTTCCATATAAAGCACAGATGCCTTTGGGAAGTTCGTTTTTGTGGCAGATGAAATCACATTACCTCCAGGTTTCATGAAGTTAATATTGTAGTAGTTGATCACAAGGAGGTCTTGGGTATGGAAAGCAGAAACTTTGAGACGAAAGAGACAGAAGTATAGGTGGACAAGACAAGATATGACTAAGTCATTGGAAAGACGCCCAGTCGTTGATACGTTAATTGGCATCCACACACTCGAAAGATTCACCGGTGTCCGCGTGAGTATCTACCTTTGCTAGTTTTTTATATACCCAAGAGCCGTGAGTATGGTAGATCAACTACCATGAAGTAACCGTTGCAGCTCTACAGATTCAATCTCCGACAAGAGAGGACATGCATGACATGTCACTGTAGGCAAACAGTCCCGAGAAGGGTATTTTATAGGCTTAATTTATTTTCCTTTCTGATAGAAAAACAAGAGTTCAAGGCTTAGCAACCTCATGGAATAGGCAAGTAAAAACGTCACTAAAAAGAGTCGAGAAAAGCTGATAGTCGTTGGGAGCGTTTGGTCTTGTAGATGGTAAAATATAAGTGACACGTCGTCAGGTTGATGGTAAACTGGGCTGCACAGGTATAACAGGGACAATGTTCGATTGGTACGAACGTCCAGTCAACAGAGACATTTGGGCCGAGGCTGATGAAATTGCTAAGCGTCGGGAGAGCAGTCTCTGTCTCCGCTGTGGTGCTTCCGACCACCGGGCTAAGTCTTGTCTGTTTCTACTTGCCAGAAAACCCAACTCGATGTGTGTCAACCACGTATCTTCTAACCCCGTGGTGCTCCCCCATGTTGATGGCGATGACGCTCACTTTGCTAGAAGCGGTGATTATCTTGACCCGTCGGAAAACTAGGTTCCTCTGCCAAGCGTCGCCCGCAGAGGTGTTTAAATGGCGAGGCTAAGGTTGTTGTTGCTGCTGTTAACAGTGGCCCTTTGTTACAAGTCAGGGGTCTTTTGGATGTAGTCGTAGTTATCAATGAAAATTATCCAGCCACGGCGCTTATTGATTCTGGTAACTCTACCTCCATAATCACTTCTGAACACCTATGCTCTCACCTTTTTCTACGTTGTTGCGCACTAGACACCCCCATAATGTTGTCTCCATTCAACGATCAGCCAGCATCCATGGCTACTCAAACTGCCGTTTTTTCGCTCTACATAGGCGGTTTGAGAGAAGAAGTTTGGGCTCCTATGGTTCCCGATATGTCTCAGGACGAGATCCTCATTGGTTACCCTTGGAGTGAATGTTCCAACTATCTCTATCTCTGCTTGTATCAAGCTCGGTCGGGGGGACGCCCCTTATATAACTATCTAGCTCAGCGGATCCAACTAGCTATTCGAACAGCAATGTTGTGATCCACCAGTAGTACAGTGCGTTCCACGCGGAGAGGAAAAAAGTGGCTCGGCTGATACGAAAACTCCCCCATCCTCCATCGCCTGGCTGCGCATACGCGCGGTGTACGCCTCTAAGCGACTTACACTGACCGAGCTACCGTCCCGTTCATTTGGAGCCCAGCCGGCGCCGCCGGAGGCGATCTCGGTCAGCTGACGGAGGGGAGCCCTCGGCCTGTACCTGCTGTTTTCTGCTGGGTGTTGAAGAAGAACCCTCCTGCGCGTCACTGCGCATTGCAGGAGAGGAGTTGCGTGTGAAAGGCGCAATATTGGCAGATGCAGAAGTAGTAGCTGGTCACTCTTTCCACCGGTGATGTCTTTGGTTGATGGGAGAGAATAGGGTGAGCTACCCGTCGGCAGGGTAAATTCGAAGCTGGGAGTGTCTGTACGGGCGGCCACAATGAAAACCAGAGCCGCTGATGGTGCAGCCCGTGCCACCAATGCCGCTTTGAAAGCTACCGAAACAGCCTCATAGGCCACTGGTGGGGTCTCCGTAACTGCGGCCCTCCTCCGGTTCGTCCACCACATATGTTCTTTTTTTTTGTGTCATTACTCTCACAAACATACGTCCCTTAGCCCGGCTCTCCCGGATTTGTTTGTGTAGTCGGTCTTCATTAAACCTGCGCCCTTTGCATTTGTGGTCGGCCTGTTCATGCTCCGTACCACAAAAACAATTCCGAGTTTTCCAGATTTTGCACTGGTGTCGTACATGGCCATAGGCTTTGCACTTGGTGCACTGGACGATGCGCGGGACTGGGGAGTACCACTCCACTTGAGGGAAGCAGAGCACAGCACTCACGCAGGTGGCTCTATCCGCAAGACCCACTCGTAAACCGGCACTCTCCCACGCCGCATGTAGCACCTTCTCCGACGGGAATAGCTGGCGGGCCACCCGCAAGACCTCAGATCCCGGGGCTTCAAGCGGATTCTTCCCCGATGTAGCTATTCCCTTTATGCAGACTTGCCATCTATGATAGACGACCTCCGTTTTTCCTTCCGGCAGCTCTGACAGTTGCTTTGCCTTCTCAGTAACCAGAACCGTTGGACAGCGCAGGGGCGCGGGCCATTTGCCGGGAGACTTCTCTTTGAGAAACCCCAATTTGAGTTCTGTGTCTCTTCTGGCCATCGGTCCCGGGGTTGTCAGCCGGCGCAAAGATGCGGGTGTGGTGAGACCCCGCGGAGCTAAATGTAAAGTGACTGTCTTCAGCTCGATCGGTGGGCTTTGTCGGGAAGCAGAGGTACTCTATCGTCAGGGAAAGCTTCTCTCCCGTTTGCCATCACTGTCGTCGTGTTCTCGAGACAGAATTCAATGGAAAGAGGGGACAAGGTTTTTCTCGCGCTTTGATTGGTCATTGCAGAAATTTAAGGTGTTTAGGAAGGAGAGTTCCGGTTACCCTTGGTTGAAAGCCCATTTAGCCACTATCGATTGCCACGCTGACCGCCTGGTTTTCCTGACTCACTCCATCCTCGGCACGGAAAACGCTGTATCTGCCGCTCCCCGAGAAGTCCCTATGCTTCGAGTCAGACAAGTTATCAACCAACAAGGCACCAAGGTCTCTGCCGCCACTCTGCAGGATATCGATCTCGCACCCGCCAAACTAGCCGAAGAGGATGATCCCGCCGATTCCGGGTGGAAAGACGAAGTTCCAGCCTGGATTGCAGATGAGAATGTTATGGCTTTTGACCCCGAGGCTCTCTATGCTCGTCGTCGGCCCCCGTTGAGTCCAAAAGTGAGTCATAAAACCAACCTCGCCGTCTTGGATACTGAAGCCCCATGGGGTCCGCTTTATAAGATGACCCACGACGAACTTGTTCTATGCCACATGCTACTCAATCTACTCAAGAAAAAGTTTATCCGCATCACCAGTTCTATGGCTGCTACTCCCATCTTGTTTGTCAAGAAGCCAGGCGGTATGCGTTTTCGTGTCGATTATCGCGCCCTCAAGAAAATCATGCAAAAGGATTGCTTCCCTTTACCCAAGTTCGATGAAGCACTCCCTCGGATCAACAAAGCCCAGTGGTTCACCCAGTTAGACATCGTTGCAGCCTTCCACCACATCTGCATCGAGCCTGGCCATGAATGGAAGACTGCGTTCCAAACTAGATTAGGCAGTTTTTGGTGCGATGGCATGCCTTTGGGTTTAGTTAACGCGCCTGCCCAGTTCTAACATTTCTGGAACTCAGTTTGGTAAAGTTACCTAGACGATTCCTGTTCCGCGTATATCGACGACATCCTAGTAGTTTCAGCCGGTCATCAGGAAGATCACCAAGGCAAGGTTAGCACAGGTTGGAAGAAGTTGGTAGACGCAGGTTTGACAGTCGACATCGACAAATGTGCTTTCGCTGTCAAAAAAGTCAAGTGGTTGGGTTACATTTTGACACCTAGCTCTGCGTCAATGGACCCCGAGGAAGTAGCAGCAGTGCGAGACTGGGTTGCTCCTACAACAAAGAAGGAAGCTCAATCTTTCATTGGCAAAGCCAATGATTACCGCACTTCCATTCACGACTTTTCAGAACAGATACGCTCGCTGATGGCCAGAATCATGGGGGTATGGGAGAAGGGGAAGGAAAAGTTAGGGGACGATAGACAAAAATGTGTATTCTGTAAGTGATCATCATTCTAAAGTTCTAACTGCAAAGTGGGGAGATTTGCCTCCGCTTATTTGTTATTTCCGTGGTTGCTGGAGGGTTCCAAATTAAGACATCTGATTTTGCTTGTCTTGCGCTAGCCGATGTTTCCCGATTGCGCGACTGAAGAGTTTCCAGCTGACCTCAGGCGCAAGATCTCCATATCTCCGGCATCTGCTTTTCACGTATCTTGGGCGTATAATTGCCCCAGATCCGGCGCTTAGGCTTGTCGGTTTATCTCTGGCAGGCTCTATACGTCAGGTTTTGGGCGAGGCTCGTTTGCTGTCGTATCACATATGTATTTGTTGGTTCTTGTTCTCCTACAATTTCTGACTCCAGCTGTTCTATGTCGTCGGTCACCGCGTTCTTCCGTGTTTTGTACTTTGGTGTATGTGGCTATGTGTTGTTTGTGTTTTCGGGCCTAATATTGTTCGCGTATGTTCCCATATTATCTTTTGTGTATGCCCCGATGCTATTCTCTGTGGATGTTTGAATATCTGTATGTGGACTCTTTTGTCTCGTGTTTGTGTGTTTTGGTTTGTGTTCTCGAACGATACTAAAGTTTGGTCATGTGGCTTGTTTTGCAGGTTTTGCGTATTGTGCATTTGTATTTTCGAATATCGTTTGAATTATCGACTACGAGAACGAGAGCCTTCTCCATCTCACGGATACTGGACTGTTAATGGAAAGGCCAGCGCGTCGGGCCTGTTGCTGAGGGAATATAATTTGGGATCGGAACACCGACCAGTCAAACTCTCTCCATTTCCCGACGCTCTTCACGACTCGATCTACCCGCAAAAACGGTTTAGATCCTCACCTAGCTGCTGCCCGTTATCAACAGCTGCTCACCAAGTACCGCGACGTTTTGCTACGAGTCCACACCGCCCATGCCCAACTACTGTCTCCTACGTCCACGCCTTGCACTCACCCAACCTCGCCTTTCAGTGATCCGAAGTTATCACACAAATGGACGTCCGGCTTTTGGTTTGATGACGACTACGCCATTGCCTGCGACGCCGTAAGGTGACAGTCCCGAGTCAATCGCCTCCGATTGACAGTTCGCTAATACGTTTTGGAAACACTTGTGCACCTCCCTCAGTGTTACTGTGAAAACAAATCAGGTGCCACTAGTCTTTTCTCCTTGGGAGACTGGTGTAACTTCTGGAGTAGTCTATGGTTTGGCGTACTCCCGACTATAATCAGGGCTTTTGGCCTGTGTCTCATCTTTCCGAGACGTTTTGACTTTCCCACTTTGTGAGATAGTCTAGTCTCTTCTTTGCTTGTGTTCGCACACAAGTCATCTGGCGCAACTCTTTGCTTCTTTGGAGGAACTCAATCGGCCTAGCAGCGACGGGTATCTATTGCGTTGGTACTAATTGTACGCACGCGGAGTTGTTTGTCCACGACGGAGGTGATTTTCATGTTGGCATGCCATGTTTCAACCAATTTTAGTTTAAACCATTACGTGCCACAGATCTGTATTTTATTTTTTGTATAATCATAAATGCTTATTATCCTATCTAGGGACATGGCATGCTCGCTTTGAGCTGCGGGCGGGCTATCTTATCTATACACGGGACCGTCTAATTGCCACAGATCTTTAATGTCAGTATGCATCAGTTGAAGGAATACAATGGTGGGTGGGACAGAGAAAGAGCGGAAGAAGGTTGGAATTAGATGGATCGAGTGTGTATTCTCGGAGTGAATATTATTTTGAAAATTCTATCCGAAAGTCGCAGGTTTGTCTCCACCTATATGTTATTCCTAGAGGTTTTGGAACGTTCCACACCAATAAAGTAGATATGGCTGATATTGGGCCCAGTAGAGCTTTCCTGAGTGCGCCATTATACGAATACTTCCTCACGTCGGGCGTATGATTCCCTCACATCTGGAGTTCACGACTTTGTGCATTATCTCAGGCGTGTAGTTTCCCCCGTGTTCTGGGTGGGGTGTATCTCCCATTGCATCGCGTATCTTTGTATCGATTTTCGTTCTCTCGGTATACCTGATTTCGCACATCGCCATTTCCTGGGTTATCTCTTTCTTCATTGCTTTGTGTTTTAGCGGACCGATGTGCCGATGTGCCCTCTGCGTTTTCTGTATTACATCGTCTGTGCATGTTCGTATGTTATCATGTTATGTATGTTTGAATAAATGTCTATTTACTCTTCTCTTCGGTGTTTGTGCATTGCGCATGCTCGTGTGTTATATCTGGTGTCATTTGACTTTATCAGAGTTCGGTCTTGTGGATATGCTTCATGTTTCGCGTGTTGAGCACATGTACATTCACAAATTCCTAGATTCCCCCTTAACGTTTATTGAGTCCATTGTGTTCACTTCCACAGATTGGTGTACATGTCGATGTCTTCTTTGGTTTGTCATTCACTTGTCGGTTACATTTGACGCCTGTATTATAATGGTATGGTTATGCGCGGAATATACAGGCCATCACTTGAATTTGTACTTCTCGTCCGTAGACCTGCTTAAAACACCTGCTTAGTGCTTTTGTGGAACTGCAGGTTTCTCTGAAGCTTGATGGCAGACTGTCTGTCCACGAGAACAGCTAGTGGCCTTGTTGAACTTGCAGATTCTGTAGAATTGGTAGCGTAGCTGTGCTGAGATAGATTCCTTTCTCAAGAGTGATATATTCCGCATAATAGATGGAGAGAGAGACACATTTCTGAAACCTTGAATATCAGATACTTCAACATACCCGCCCAGCGATGGTGTTGACTAGCAATTGTGAGTAAGAACTGGTTACCTCCTGAGTTTGTCAAGTGCTGTTAGACGATTTCGGCCGATGTTGGGCTTGAAACTGGCAAGTATGTTGGTAACATAGGTCATATCTGATTGTGTCTTGATGCTGAGATATGAGATAGAACCAGCCTCTTACTAGTCACGCTTGATTGTCGTTGTCTGGTGATGCTTTGTCTGTATTTCCACTTAGCTTCATGCCGACTTCCATGTGAGTTTTGGATAGTTTATGATTTGGTTGGCCAAACTTCTCCGGAGCTTCTTTGTATATTGCTGCTGGTGTAATTCAAGGACTTGTGTTTCCAGGTTTCTTGATGTCCTGGTTCCTGGGAACGTATTCATCTAGGCAAGGGATTTGATTCAGATCTTTGACTCCAGTTTCTTGACTAACTGTTGTACAAATGTGTCGTTATCAAGTGTGATGATGTTATCATTTGAATGAAGAACAAGACTGGTCAATGGTTGAGATGTCACAAGCATACTTTCATCACTTGATGAAAATTTGAAGTGGAACTCCTTGAATACCTTGGATACAAAGGAGTTGATACCAACGTCTTGGTAATGGTTTGAAGCCCATAAAGAGCTTTGTTGTGTCTTCCAACTTTAGACTTCGGACAGTGACCATCTGGTCATCCAATGGATAGTGCAGTATTGATCCGGGCGCGGACAGGAGTATTATTGACTCCGTATTGAAGGAGTGGCCGTTTGTAGTGCACTACATAGGGAAAGAAGATTCGATTGTTTTCGTATGATCCGTACCAGGAACTTGGTGGAACTCCTTCGCTACCCACCTTGCATTGTGCATTGGAGTTATCAGTAAGTAAGTAAGTAAGTAGTAGTATTGATCGGAGCCATTGCCTGTTCGAAGAATAGGATAACAATTCTATGGAGTTATCAGGATTTCTCTTGGTTTCGTGAACCCATTCCGCTTTAGTAACATTCTTTTTTTGCGCGGTCGTGCCTCTCGACAGGAGTCGATGATTCTCGTTCTGGGAAGATCAATACTTCGCTTTGCAGGGCTGTTTAACTACTCTGGCCTTCTGGGTGAAACGTGTCATTGTTTACAGGCTTGTGATTAACTGATATTTTCAAGAGTTGTAAAAAGTGCAAGCGCGCCGATTTCGTCGATAGCTTGGAAGTCTGGTTGGCCGTTGTTGGCAGTAATCTTGTTGGTTGGGCGGTGATGCTTCGAATACCATCAAGTTCATCTAAGACCGTGGAATCCGAGTGCTGGGGTTCCACCTGCGGCTGTGCTCCAGAGCCTCTGGGTGCTTGTCGCATAACCTCATTCTAGGAGGGTTTAAGAATGCAAATGCGTAATACGTAAAACATGTTATACAACCCGGCGTTATATTTCTCACAGGTCGTGAACATCTCGCACAGCTCATAGAACGTTCCCACGGCACCCATTTGTGTCCAGCCTCCCTCTAGGCAACGCATTGGCACCCCTCCGTTTCCTCATCTGGCTCTTAACCAATCTCCTTGATCCACCACTTCCTTCCAGATTCTGTATCTTTAATGAAGGTAGCGAGAGCCTCCTTTCCCTCGCTGTTTTGAAATACAGCCTCCAACCAAGGAAGTTCGGCTCTCATTGTCGTGAAGACCTTTTTTGCGCGCTCACTGAAACCTGAGACACCCGACCAGAGCACGGAGCTCCCTCCTCTTCCCAATCTTCGCATACTCTGCGAACACCATCATCTCTTTTGCTAGCATTCCTCAGGAAGGCCCATTGATAGCCCTTCCCTAGTTGAAATTGGAAATAGACTCGTCTGGGTGCCCTGGAACCATTTAACAAATTGCGTTTGGTGCTCAAGTTTGGCCTGGTCCGCGCTACCGCGGGGTAGTATTGGAAGACAGTTTCTTGACAATTGTAGCTGTGTAGAGCACGCCGCTCCTTGAGCCTCCGCTCTTTCACCAAACGCTGTACATGGGTTCAAGAGGTAATGCCCATCTCTAGCCTTGTTTTCAGTGAGGCATCCTGGGCCGTCAAGTTCACTTTCTTGTTTCTTCCAACGCAACTGTGACCCAGACACCGCATGATTGTATGGCCTGGTTCACAGCGATCTCGGTATTTCTGAGTGGCACTCGAGGCCGCAAAGTCTTTAGATAGCAGCCTGGGATTTAACAAAACTGAATTTGTTGTCTTGGGTAAGTTGTGGAAATTGAGCCACTTGGATAATAGTCTGATATTCAAAATCGTCAAGCTGCATTTAGCTTCCCAAATAAGGCCAGCGGTCATGCCTGAATTGTGGTGGAAGAAAACCGCGTGGGCATTTTTCGCGGTTCTTGGAAGTTTCTGCGCAGACGGTTTGCACACCCTCTTGTTCTGAGTTTTACAAATTTTTGGGTGGTTTGCAGCCACTTCTTCTGTGATTCCCTTGTAGATCCAAATGGCTCAATCTAACGGGGCTGGCAATGAAGCAAACAATTCCTCTCTAGACATGTCCATATCCCCATTTGCAATAATCTCCATAGTGTCCGAAAATACTGACGGTAGAGCTATATGGCATGGACCTGCCCGGCATTCAATCGGCTCTGCCAAGGTTTTCCCCGATTGTAACCCTTCAATCTTTGTCGGGAGTATTTGTGTCGCAGGGTGGTGCTCAAGAAAGCTGAGGATTTTGGAAGCGTATCATCTTTGGTATCTTCCTTGTGCCTTCCTCATCGCCACCTCAATTTCGAGTAAACCCGCTTCAATGCGCCTACTATTTACGCAAAAGCCTGAGACAGCACCTAGATTGGTTTTGAGACCAGGGTTTTGTCTCGTCGCATAGCCTTGGTTTGCCGAATCATCGGCGTTTGTCATCTTTCCATACCGTCATTCCGTATTCCATGGTTCGGGCTACGCAGCAACTATGTAGAATCTTGGCTGTGCGGAACGGTGGAGTACACTTCTTCCAATCTTAGTGAGTCTCGAAACGGCCGAAAAGGCTTTCACTGCCTCGCTTACTACAACGTCAACGTTCTCTCGGAATTGTATTCCTCGATCAAGAAGCCCAGCCAACTCATTACTGCCTTCGAATGCACGGTCATGTCTTCGGCCTGCAGTTGGGATGTCTCCCAATCCGTTGATTTTGTGAAATGTGTAAATGAACTCGGTCTTTCTTCTGTAGATTCAGGACAATATTGTTGAGATAGAACTTCGTTGTGGTACTTACGCTCTGACATCTTGAACAGCATTTATTTCTCCTTCAGACTTCAGTGAGATGCTTCGGCCAGACCGGAACGACTACGCCCTTTTGGTCTTCAAGAAGCAGTACAGCATCAACAGTAAGAAACTATCATTGGCTGCCCAGCTGCGATATGGCCAGCAAATCGTTGTTGAGTCTAGCAATGTAGCGTGTCCCCCAAACAAATATGTTTTACATCGTCTGGCTAAGGCATCCAAAAAGTGAGATGACTTGATAGAACTTCACCTTTACGTGTTCTTTCTTTGCTGCGTTTTGCAATATAACTAATACAACGTTAATATATCCCTTCCGAGCATGAGGATGTATTCCCCATGCGAAGACCTTTTGGGCGGCTTCTTGATACGTGAGGTTGAATGCTGATGGTGCGAAACGATATGCTCAATATATGACGCCAAGGGATAACCTAACTTGGCATAGGCCTTAGTTGGTGACGACACAATCGCCGTATCGATTTTATGATTATCCAGCCCGGGCCAGTGCCCTCGAGGGATAAACTCGATGATAAAGCTGGATTCTCCGTTCTAGGTGAAGAAATACCAGGCGGAAACTCACAACCTGTCGAATTACACCACCATGGTTTCGGAGATGCAGAACCTGCTAAGCTACACTTTCACGAGTGCGGCCCTTCTGAAACATACGTGCATGGCTTTGCCAGATTCACCCTATTCTCTCGCAAGGGGAGAGCCTCCATAAGCGCTGAACTAATTTTTTTGGTCCCTAACCCACCTCAGGGAGAAGTTTAAATCATTGGCAAACAACTGGAACCAATTCTTGGGGGCCCAGACAATTGGAGAAACGTTATACAAACATGGTACGAGCATGCCAAACAGTTCTAACTCGAGGGATAAGTCCACAACACCTTAACGGTGCAGCAATACTCCAGCCGCGCGAAGGGCAATTCTCAGGTATTTACGAGCAATTGCACACAGATTTGGAGACAACAAGCTAATTCGCTTCCACTATGACTAAACCACTCGTTCATCCTAGGCAGTTGGGCAACAAGGCACGCCTTGTGTGAGAGATATTGGTTTTCTATACATGTCCCAAGTTCATAAGACATCACTCGGAAATGCTGGCCGTCAACACGCGTATAGTGATGGAAACGTCAATATTCAACTTCTAGCTATTTGGGCATCACTTAAAATGTCAAACTATCTTATTTGTGCTTGATCCTGGACGGAATGGTTTCAGCCTGTCATGTCTCTCGAACAAAACCTAAATATCGAGTGGAAGCATGTTTCACCTGTAAGATACTTCAGTATCTAGTCTCACCAACCCTGGATTCTGCCAAGAGGGCTCTACTATCTGTACGCTGAGCCTATACTACATTCGCAAGTACTCGTGTCAAAGGATATCGACAAAATCGCCAAACAGACGTGGAACACTTGTTTCCAGAGGGTGGCCATCCAGAAAAAACAATATTTCATCTAACCTTGCAGCGAGCACAATATCCATCAACTGAAGCGAGGACATCACCATTCCGTAGGGAAGCCACTGTGTACGAAATATCAGGGTGGGTACGAAGAGGGGAACAAAAGATAGTATGCAGGTAGACAAAGTGCGTATTCAGTTAGTCACGATTAATCTAAAATGATTGTTGCAAAGTAGAGATGCTTGCCTCCGCTTACATATCATTCTCAGAGTTGCTGTAATGTTATATAATGGATATTAGATTTTTGTTGTCTGAGGCTCGCCGCCTTAATCCTTTGTGTCTTGGGCGGAGTATGTTTGCAGCCGCCACACATCTTTATTCACGGCTCATCGTTCTGCTGGAATGTCAGAATTTTAACTTTTCCATCTCTTCGGTCATCTCTTTCTTCCGTATTTCGTACTTTTGTCTATATGTCTATGTGCTATTTGTGGTTCCGTGTCTGACATTGTGTGTACATGTTCGTATGCAGTGTGATGTAAATGTTTGTAGGTTGATATTTCCAGGCTTGTGCTGTGTGTGCGTGTATGTTATGCTCGTGTGATGCTTGATTTTCTCAGATGATACTAGGGATATGTCTTTTGGGTAATATTTCATATCTTGAGTGTTTTGCAGTTGTCAAGGGATATCTGGAACGACAAGTGCGTAACACAGAAAAACATGCAAAATAAGCCACAAAATCTAGCTCTAGCTCTGCTATTATCCGGGCACTTCCTAAACTTATATGTCCAGATGCTCCTAGACACTGGAACTGTCAAGCATGTTCTGGTCCCACATTCCACAGCACAATAAACCACCGAGTCAACAATTCGCCACTTGAATACCTAGAACAAGACTCAATTGACCCAATTGCCCAATTACCCCGCATAGGAGTCATAGGTTTAACTACGCTCTCACCTTTCTAGACAAAGGGCCAAGATATCTTCATACTTGTTTGTTGAACAAGTCGGAAACATTTTTATGCTAACGGCAAATGTCACTGGTCGAAACTTAGTCAGAAACGAAAGTTCCATGCCTCGCTTCAGACAAAGGTACAGAGTACAGTAGGAGCATATTCCAGTGATAACTTCAATACCGTGATATCGGCTGCCAGAGACGCCCAACATAGACACCAGGATCAATTGGATTGTTTGAAAGGATCAAACTCACCATCTGCAATAAAGTTATAAGTGCACTTTGATTACGATGCAAATCTTCCGCAGGAATTCTGGGGAGATGTAGCTCTCTAGTTTGATAGTCTCCGTTCTATGATGCCGCACTCACAAACTAACTTCATCGATTCGATTCTGGTCAATTGAGACACGGACAGACTCCAGATATCTCATACATCTTCATTTTGGCTACCTATGTGACAAACAAAGGCTCCGAACTCACCAAACTAGGCAAAAACGGAATTGAAGCTCCCGACATTGCCTACAACAAGGATATTGAAAAAGCATACTGCTTCACGTCACAGAAGTATTACTTTCTGGGAAATATTAACACCCTCAAAGAGACTCACCAAGCCAGTACCTAGAGGAAATCTACCATTTTGGACATGCAAGCTCCCTTCTTTCCAGCAACCCTCGCTGGGATCACGTCGCAATCAACGAGTGGGCCTGGAGCACTAACTCATATGGAACAACAAGATGAAGGTTCTCGGTCTTGGATGATCTTGATGTTGTCCCGAGCACTGCAGTCCAATGGACAAGATCACTGCCAACAAATTCCAAGAAGACTTCTAAGATAATGGCGATCTTGATGAGCTCACGCTCTTTAGTATCCTTGGAGATATAGAAGAACCACAAACCCGAAAACAATCACGACTTTCACCAGGAAGGGGAAAGCGGAATAAAGCAACCTCGTTTCATAATCATTTGTTGCATCTGTCCTAACAGAGGATATGGCAATGGCTTGTCGGAACAAAGCAGGACAAAGCGAGATGTTGAGACTCACAGAACAAAACATATATGATCCTGTGGAGGGTAACAACCACCTAGAAATAGATCTTGATAGAGGCAACTGGACTAACAAAATGAGGAGAAATTCTGATGATGCAATTGCACATCATAGAGCCAGATGGGTAGTCAAGGGATTGAACTAAATTGTCGATATATATTAGGCGGAAATATTCTCCAGTGCATGCAGAGCTAAGAACTATCGATTCATCTTTATACTTGCAGCCCACTACATAAGTTCAATCTCTCAATACGATGTCCAGGACGCTTTTAGCCACACCAACATGGGACTTGCGATATTCAATCAACCATCGGATGTTCATCACCAGAAATCTCAACCTGGCAAGCTCAAAAAGGCTTTGTACGGCTTGACAAAGTCACTAAGGCTAGGATTACAATCTCCATCCAAGCTTTCAATGGAGTTACACTTCAAATGTTGGCCAAGTGCTGAATGTATACTTGGTACACCTCAGCCATAGACATTTCCTGTCTGGCATTTAGATTCCAAGAAATATCTGAAATACGAGTGCACAGCACGCAAAACATGCAAGACCAGCCACAAGACCGAGATTGCATATTATTTAAGAACAGAAACCATAACACACAAACATAATATACATGAACACAGGACAAAAAGAGTGAAGATACGAATAAACAAACATTCACGAAAGAAAACATACGAACATACGCCAACAATGCGAGACACCAAAATACATATAGCACATAGCCATATATTCGAAGGTATATAGTACGGAAGAAACCGATGACTGACGAAATAGAAAAGTCGGAAGACGCAGATTCCAGGAGAACACGAATCAATGATTAAATATGTTATGCCATAGCAAAAGAACTCCACTCGAGAACCGACGGGTAGAACATGCCTGAGATAGACCGACAAGCCTAGGCGCGCGATCGGGGGCAATTATACGACCGAGGTCAGCTGGAAATCCTACAGTGACGCAATCGGGGAAACTCAGCTAACGCAAGATAAGCAAAATCCAATGTCCTGATTGGGACTATTCCGGCAACTCCGGAAATGACACATAAGCGGAGGCAGATCTCCCTACTTTACACATGGAGTTTCAAAAAATCATCACTAACAGCATAAATATTGTGTCTATCTTGCTCCGAATCTTTCCTTCACTTTCTCTCTTACCTTCATGTTTCGTACAAGGTTATGTCATCGTCATAAATGCAAACAGCACATCTTACATCGTCGGGTCAAGAAACCTGAGTTAAAGATCCAGATAATATCCCGCGGCGGAATGATACGCTCCTAGTATTTTAGATATCTAGAAACATGGAGACACAAGTCTTTGAACTACATCACACATAACACACAGTGAGGATCCTTGAGAGGTTTAAGAAACAACATCACAGACCACCACACACTCCCATGGAAGCAGGTCTGAAGATGAGGGGAAATTCAGACAAACTGTAACCGGACACAGTCAAGCAGCACCAAGAGGAAATTGATCCGATTCCGTTCTTGAGTATCAAGATGGGATTAGATACTAACTATGTTACCAACAAACTTGTCATGTTTAAGGTCTATGTCATCGGCCAGCATTCAAGCCCCAGAAATGGGTCTCTCTCTTTAGCTGTGAAGCGAAATGTATTGCTCTCAAGGAAGCCCTCCAGCAAAAGATATATGCCCGCACAGCTGCGCTACTAATTCCACAGTACCTACGTATCCAACCAACGAGGCCTTTACCCACTTCTGTGGATAAGCAGTCTGGCATTAAGATCTTCATGGACCCAGAGTTCCACCAAAGGACCAACCACATTCATACATCCTACCATATTGCAACAGACCAACTGTGAGAAGACAGAACTGCGGTGCTGTGTGTACCAGCCAAGGCGTAAAAAGCCGATGGAATCTGAAAGGCTCTCGATGGCGCAGCATAAATGTCACTTGGGATGTCCAGAGCACATTTACGTACGGGAAGTAGATCATCAAGGGATAGTAATCTTGATAAAGAGCCCATAGCAAAATCAGTGACAACGCAGAAGTCGAACGTCAAAGACGAGTAAATGATGAACAAACAGAACTGCGTGTATGCGACAACACATTGGAAGGAAAACATCGCACCCCATACAGATTAAGGGGGATCTAGGAATAATCGAAAATGCAAGTTCATAGCACGCCAAACACGACACATCACACACAAGGCCTCATGCTAGCATTTCCTTAGGGCGCGAGACATGATATCCAGGCATACATACCTTCCACATACAGAAAAACAAAAGGCTGGATATACAAGTATACGAGCATATATGAACAATGTAAGGTACACACACAGACATCACATAGCCATATAAGCAAGTATACGAAATATGAAAGAGATGACCGACAAAGGTTATCAGATGTTCCTAGATATGGAATCAACTTATGACCGGGGCCAAATCTCCCTACTTTATAGATGGAATCTTGGAACAATCTTCACCAACAGAATCAACATTTTACCTGTCTCCATCCCACCTTTTCGTTCTCTT
This sequence comes from Huntiella savannae, assembly GCA_001483325.1. NCBI lineage: Eukaryota > Fungi > Ascomycota > Sordariomycetes > Microascales > Ceratocystidaceae > Huntiella > Huntiella savannae. The sequence goes on from LCZG01000189.1 coordinate 20,155, forward strand.
TTTCATCCGTCTTTACATATTTCACCAGGTCTTTTGTGTTGGCCGCAAGTCTTAATGACATGGTTTCGTCTCAATGGCCAAAGCTTGCGTAGCTAATGTAACTTAGCCGAGAGATAGCGAAGTCCTTGGTGATAGGAGCCATCGATGATGGGACTTAAGGTAGTTGTATCTTGAGGTTGGAACCTGTTCCCACTGGATATACAGGTCCCGGTTGGATGACATAACAGGCTAATAACATTCATTCCAACTGCAAACAGCCAGAGCCAACTTGATCATGTAAGCGATCCATCGTTATTCAAAAATACGACACTGACAGTTGCAACCCTGTAAGCAAATTGACTGCCAGTATCTCGGCTTGTGATCTTCGATGAAATCGTGGCAAGTGTGGAGAACACAGATCTCTCACAAAAGGTAGTAATGTTGCTGCACTGCCCAGGATGAATGACCTGTTTAATCCTCCTGGAATTTGACTAGCGTTCTGGTTTGAAATCTGGGAGGAATCTGTCTTGAGTACCCTAAAATCGTCATTCCGGCTACTGGAGTATTCCCGCATCATGAAGGAGTTGCGGTTGTCCGGTGTCGTGGACGTATCGGTTGAGTTGGAAATGTTTGGCAGCTCTACAGATCTCCGAATATCGTTTTTTCTGACGGTCTTGGCTCTCATGGCCTGCTTCCAGCTTATAGGAGCGGAGTCTGAGTGTAGGAAGTAGCATTTGTCGTCCAAGTGGTTTGTCCGTTTGCAATGTCTGCTCATTTCCATCATGCTAGCCTTGACGGGCTCTTCCCCGTACAATCGGACCTAGCGTATGGGACACTGTTGCTCTTGGATCTAGTCTTCTTGAGGTGGTATCTTCCAGACTTATCGAGGTGACCTTTGAACGGCTAGTCCTGAGGCGTGGGGTCGAAAGCTTGCGTCACCCTCATGGTCTGGTTCAATTAACTACAAATTGTTGTCAAGTGGTGCCTGAAGACAATGACGGTTACCAGAGTGGTCTCGACAAACGATTCTGTTTGATAATGGTCTCTATCAACAATTATGTTTCAAAAACTTATTCCTTTATTTTTTCTACGTCCGTGCTCTGACCAATCAACGTCAAGCATTTCCGTAGCCCTCCCCGAACACACTGCCTCCGATCACAC